>JAWLRI010000811.1:2074481-2089817 GCA_034781795.1 Crypturellus tataupa | reverse complement strand
GTGTGTTCAAACTAAAATAGCTCAGTGGAAGCTCTATACAAATGCTTCTGCAGATGAGATTTCAGTCGACTTATAGATTCTCTGCACCACACTTTTAGGTTATTTGGGGACTGTGTTTTTATGCAATCAATCACAGAATCATAGAATTACTGAGGCTGAGAGGGACCTCTGAGATCACCAAGTCTTAAACCTCCAGGTCAAAGGTTTTTAGGGCAGATTTTTCCTAACCATGTCCAGTAGGATTTTGAATATCTCCAAGGAAAGGTTCGTCCCAGGCCCTACTTCCTCACATTGGTGGGACACATACATACACACCACCAAAGCTTCTGTTCTTCCGACTGAGCAGACTAGCTCTCTCAGCCTTTCCTTGTACATCAGATGCTCCAGTCCCTTCATCAGCTTTGTGGCCCTTACTGGACTCATCCTAGTAGGTCTACGGCTCTCTTGTACATGGGAGCCCAGCAGTACAGCTGTGTCTCACCAGGGTTGGGTAGCGTGGAAGGATCTTCTCCCTCCATCTGCTGGCAGTGCAGCCTGGGATGCTATTAACCACCCATGAGAGCCCTTTGCTAGCTCATAGTTGGCTTGCTGTCTGCCAGGACCTCAAGAAACTGCTGCAGAACTGTTTTACAGCTGTTTGTTTGGCCTCCAGCCTGGTGCCTTGGTTATTCTTCCCCGAGGGTAGGACTTGGTAGTGCCCTACATTGAACTTAATGAGGTTCTTGTTGGCTCATTCCACCAGCCTTTTCAGGGTCCTCTGAACAGTGGCACAGCCATCTGGTGTACCATTTCTTCCACCACTTTCCAATCTGTAGGTCCTTCACAAATATAAGGTAGAATTGTGGTTGTGTTTAGCAGACTGAGCTTATTTCAGGTATACTTAACAGGAATGAGGTCTGTTCCATTCCATTCAATACTGGTAAAAGGAACCTTCTAAAGAGCCTTTCCCTCTTTCCTGCAGTCCTGCTCTTTCTTGCAGTCATGGTTGCCAATAGTGGCTGCAAAAACTAACTGCTAATAATGCTACAGTAAACAGCTTTATCACAAATAGGTGGCAATGTACTTCTTGAAAAAGATTACAGAAGACTATATGGAGAATTGTAGCAAAGAAACCTGCCAACTGATGAGTTTTAGCATAAAGCAAGAGGCAAAAGATGTGTATCTTATATAATGCAAACAGGCTTACTCTCTAGTAAACTTTATTTCTTTCATAGAAATACATTCATAATTGTCTTATCTACTTGAGCCAGAATTAATAATTAACCAAATTCAATGAGGAATGAAAATAAAACATTTAAAGTTTTATTTTTAGGTATGGCTTTTTTATATATACGTATTTTTTAAGGAATACCAGGAATCACTGAAAAACAAAAAACTAAGCAAAAAAACCAACCCTCTGGTTAGCATTGAAAATCTCTTTAAGTTATGGCTATATTATAGATTTTTTTTAAAAAAATTTGATTAGCTTTTATTGTCTGCATAGGTAGTTATTCTACTGTAGTGTAACTGTAAGTAACTGCCAATGTAGAGCATATAATTTCCATTTTTTCTCTCTCCCTATTGCTGAAGCAAGCACTGAAAAGAGCAAGGGAGAGTTTTCCAGTTCTGTTCTTGGACTCTCTGTCTGTTTCTTCCCCCCTCCATTAATTCTTGCATTTCAGAGAAGTGGAAGGAACTGTTATTTTTTAGCTAGGGAGCTTTTTGCTTCCACTTTCTCATTTAGCCTCTAGTGCAGATGGGAAGAAGCATAAACATGTAAAAGTAAGAAAAGAAAGACTGCACCTGATATGCACAAATGCCTCGAGCTGTTCAGCCAATACAGCACAGACATTATTTGATGCCAAAAAGAATGGAGATGGATGGCCTCATGTCAGATTGCTCTGCTTTTCTTTAGATCACCTTCTTTTTAAGAAAGAAACATACGGAGTGAGAACAGGCATCCTGAGTGCAAGTTTTGAAGATTTAATAAACACTCATTAGAATGGCTTTTCTATAGCCTGTATGAGGGCAGGAGCATTAATTTTAGAGGATTTAGTAAAGTTGAACATGGGGCCCTTCAGAATGCACATTTTAGAAGATTTTTATAGCGATTCTATTGCCTTTGGTCTTTGCACACTGTCAGTTTCATTGACACGATCTCCTCCTGCCCTTACATGAGAGAGGTTGTTACAGCACTCTTGGTTGTG
The DNA here is from genome assembly GCA_034781795.1 of Crypturellus tataupa. NCBI lineage: Eukaryota > Metazoa > Chordata > Aves > Tinamiformes > Tinamidae > Crypturellus > Crypturellus tataupa. Next base: position 2,087,631 of record JAWLRI010000811.1, on the reverse strand, counting down.
GAGAAGGAGAATATCTAGACTTTACAAGAAAGGTCCAAAATCCCAGGTGTAAAGGAAGGAATCAAAAGTGATTAGCTTTAGTGCCAGTGCTGAAATTGGGAAGATTGCATCTGATCTTCAATGTGTATATATATCAAGAACATAACAGTGTTATTTTCTTTCAAAATGAGCTGATGAGACTGTGTTTCTTGTTTTATGCTGTGGGTTAAAGAGCAACATCAGAAACAATTGTGGAAAATGACCTGCTGTGTGTTTTATCTATTATAAAACAAAACCACAGCAAAGATGTCCTGTCAAATGTTGAGATATGGGATGAAGAAGCTAGCATACATAAGGTACAATTCGGTATAAATGTAAATGTGTTTGTTTTAATTATAGCAATTTATTTTTTTTTAATTTTTTATATATATATGTCATACAACTGTTCTGTGTCTGGGGTTTAGTGTTAATTTGTAATGTATTAAAACTTGAATGTTTTTACAAAAGGGGGGTCAGAAATCTACTGATCCAAAAAACATAGTCTGAAAAAGGAACACAGATGGAGAGTTTGAAGAAAAGATTATAATATAGAAATCTGTTAAGTCCTTTATATTTATTTTTGTGACCTGCTTGATTATTTGAAGTCTTGTTTCTAAAAACAACTGAAGAAACTGAAAGAACAGAGGAAGAGGGTACAGAGGTCTGGAAAACAAAGTATGAGAAATAGGTAGAGCTGGGATAGGTAGAGGAGGGATAAAGAGAAGGGGAGTATAAGAGACTGTGAAGAGGCTGTTGGGTGAAGAAAAAGTGAGCTTAGGGACAGAACATAGGTGGTGAGTGTGCTCCTTTCTTTTTCTGCTTTACATTCAAAGAAGCGAACCATTTTTCCTTCAAATCACATGATTGCATGTTCCTTGCTAGTAGTAGTTTGCAGTGGTTCTTAAATTTGGAAGCATGAGTAACCAGGTGTTTTTGTCTTTCTTAGGGGTAAGAAATGCTTAGCTGAAGAGAGTATTTAGGAATTTTCATTACTGTACAAATCCATCCAAACAAGAGAGCTTTTGTATAATGGCTTTTTTCAGAAGATGAATTCAGCTGATTTTAATGAAATATTAGTAAGTGACATTGATGCAGGAGAAAAAAATGAGATGAAAAAATTTTGATTATGTCCTTATGGGATAAGAAGCTGTACACATTGGTCACACTGGGAAATGTCAGCTATTACAGTTTCATATTCTGCATTCTGTTTGCTGGATATTTAACTTTTCTTTTTCATAGTTGCAGAAATTTTCTAGAGCTTTGCTTTATAAATAAAGAGTTCTCTAGCAGGGTTTTTTAAGCCAGTATCTTTAATTCTTTGTAAATGAGTTATATGTTTTGTGCAGTATCTCCTTATGTAAATGTATATCCTAGTTGGATTTGTTGTAGGAAATGCTTAATGTAAACAATCTCACTGATATGAAAATATCGTGTAATTAAATGTGTTTTTCAACACAATATATATCTGCATTTTGTAGTAATACTGAGAAACCATGCTAATACCTTAATCATATACTGGATGACAATTTTTTTTCCTGAAAAGTTCTTCTCTTTCCCGTTTCAAACTTGTCTAGGTTGTACTGTCAGTTTTGCACTATATGTACATACATGAAAACATGCAAACAGATATGCCATATAGGAAATCATTCTTTTTCTTTGTAACTTGCAGGATAGCGTGAAAGCACTCTCATAGATTTTGATAGCATTGTGGAGTAGTTTGCAAATTTCATGGACCATTTGTGTTAGAACCCAGCCACTTTAGTTTGTTGCTGGATACAAAAGCGCTCATGTTGATAGTTACATCTTGTCCCTGGTGATCCCTGCATGTGTTTATTAAATAAAGTTAACAAAATTAATATTTTTATTATTGACATTGTTCTCTGCTGTCGGCTTCATGTTAAATTAGGTTGTAAAATCTTTTGCAAGTTAAGCTAATGAATTGTTTTAAAAAGCCTTGTATTTCATTGTCGAGAACTTGTACAATTGCAATCAGAGTATGTAAGGTTTAATTCTAGATTTTTTTTTTCTAATGGAATCAAGTTTGACTTGAACATGCACTTTTATAGCACAGAAGATCAGATTGATCTGTGGAACTTCTGTTGGGGAATTCTTCATTTTTCCTCTCTAAAACTTTATGTATTTCACCTTTTTTATTTTTTTTCCCTGTGATTTATGTATTTCACCCTTTTTATTTTTTTCCCTGGTGGTTTATTTGTGGATGCATTACCAATTTTGAATTTGTACTAGGCAGCAGAAAAAAAACACATTGAAATGATGTAATTATGTAATTGTCGTTGAGTAGTGATGGCCAGTGCAGAGCAGAGATTCAATGAAATACATTTTTTAAAATTATCTACAAGGTTATATGCATTCTTTTTTTTCTATCTTCTTTTTTTTTTCTTTACAGGCTTTTGATGGTAATTGTTGAGAAAGATTTGAGCTTCTCCCTCTGCTAATTTAACTTTGAAAATTGCAAAAGTCTCTTATTCTTAATTATATTCCATGTCATGAGCAGAGGGAAAGTCACCAAAGTGTGCTTTTAATATGTAGGACTGTAGAATGAATGAGAGCTGTTTCCTTGGTAACAGATTTGGAAGCTTCAATCCTACAGAAAATGAATGGAGTATATGAAAGATCTGCTGATTTTCTTTTCTTTCCAGATTCCTATCTTTATATTTTTAGGCATTTATTTCTTATTTATTTGTTTGTAAAAAGCATGTAACACTTCAAATGCTTCTTGGCAAAGATCTTTGCAATCAAATAAATAACTGAACAAGAAATGTGAAAAAAAAATCACTTTGGGGGTAAAATTCTTTTGGAAAACAATATCTAACTGTGTGTGAGCCTTAGAGATGAAATGTGCTTTGGCTCTTTCCCAGGTTGTTAAAAACACTGTCTTGTGTCTGCCTTTTAGTAGTAGGAACGGCTGTGGTTTTGTTTTCATGTAACTATGTATTGTGAAGCTAATTTTGACATTTAATGTGGTAACTCTATATAACAAGATAACAGAACATGCAGAATAATCCTCCAGGGCTACAGAATGACTGTAAAGATTTTACTTGATCTTAAGGCCAAAGAAGTTCCTTTCTGCTGATTCAAGTGCCACCCTTGAAATAAGCAGAGCTTCTTTCCTTAAACATTCTATGCCTCTTTTTTTTTTCCAAGCACAAGTTTCTGTTGCTCTGGCCTTTTAAATTGTCAGTGAGTCAGGAATATTTGCTTGAAGATATTTTTATTATATCCTCATTTTTACACCAGCACCATTTGATTCTTTGTATCAAATCATAAATCCTACTGTTGTAGAAATATGTTCCCTACTGCCAGCTGAATGGTTCTCAAGGAAGAGCCATCTTACAATATTTTCAATACAGTTTTCAGTACAGTTATTTTTTTATGCAGTCAGCGAAGTTCCTAATTTAATTACTAAATATTGGTATAGTTTTTACAAAAAAAAATAAACAACATGAACAAAAATAGCTATACCATAGGAAAAAAACATCATGAGAAAACACTATGTTACCAATGTTTTTTGGTAGGATTTAAATTTTTTCCTATGGTATAGCTATTTTTATTAATGTTGCTTATTTTTTTGTAAAAAGAGTCAGAAACTTGGCACAGCATGTAAGTTCTCCCACAGGCTTCAAAATGGTACTAGATAAAGAGTTTTGCAGAACTGAAAGTCTGAGCTATAGCTATAAATTTGAATCTGTTAATTTTCAATTAAAGGTTATTTTCATGATCCTGTCTCTGGAGAGACCTTACAAATGTAAACTAATATTTGTGATGGTAACGTAAGCACTGAAGTAGTACCAACATTTGATTTACTATGTTCAATTACACGGGAGAAAAGGAAGGATTAGACCATAATACTGATATTAACTGTGCTTGTTTTTTCTTTGTATTTATTTTTGCTTGTAGTATGTTCAAATTCTTTGGGCATTACAGACAGCTTTTTGTTCTAGCTGTGGCATTTTGGTGACTTCATCCACAGTTATCATGCTTGACAACCAGGAAGGCCCAACTGCATTTTAGTGGCTCTACCCAATCAGAAGTCATGCACCAACAGAGGAATCATTAACCTATTAACTAGTTTACATCTCTGAATGTATAGAAAGTGAATGTCAATGTGTATGCCATGTGCATACTGTCATTTTTGGTATTGTTGCAGCTTAAGAACAAATAATGGAGGTAAAAGAGCAATTCATATCTAAGTGCAGTTCAGACTTTGACACTTCTGCCAAAGTTACTGTTAAGCTGTTCTTAGTACTGGTGTTGCTGGTGTTAGCAAAGCTAGGTAGCTTTGTTACTTTTCCAGTTTGAGGTTCCTAGTTTTGGTATGGCTGTATTCAGTCTGTTCATTGAAATCATTAAGTTGTAAAGTTAAAGTCCTTAGGAGAGAAAGAAAATGATGTTTTTTTGGTAAGTTTTTGCTTCCTCTTTTAAACAATTGAGGCAATAGACTTGGAAAATTAAGAAGACAGGCAAAGGAGGAGGTAAGGATGAAAAAGACAATAGTTAAAAGAATCAAAGCTAATGCTTTATTTCTCGAAATGGTTTACTATATTCTAGTACTTCTTTTGACTGAGAGAGTGGATTTGGGCAGGTAAAACTTACCCATATATCTACGTGCATAGTAGTCAGCAGCTGAAAGCAGCGAAAAAAAAATGAAGACTTTGAGTGACTGGAAGAAGGATATATAAGTTACGCTTAGCTTATCCATTTGCATTTCATATTTTGAAGAGACATATCTCTTCACCAAGTTAAAAGAACATGTACTTCATGTTTTAGCAGTAATGATTTGACGAATTAATTCCTAAATAAAAATGTGCTGAATATCTTCTGGACAAGTGCTTACTGCAAATGTCACTAAGGAACAGAAATGCACTCTGTTTGCATTTTTTACAAAAATAGCCCTTTTAAACTTAGTAAAAAGGTGCTTCCTATACCTTGATGGTATATGCTCATGTTTTAATTCTCCCCATTCTCTACTGCTTTGCTAATGACAGGCATTAAAATGTGATTATATATACTCCAAAGTATATATGTCAGTATTGTAATATTTTCCAGATTGTCTGTTTTTTATTATTCTGTTACTATTTTTATTGTTCTTAACATGAAAAATAAAGTGTACTCCATTTTCTTAATTCCCACCATCTTAAAAGTTCTAAGACTAAAATCCCTATGTTTCTTCCCTCAACTGTTTTATTAAAAATATATCCAATACAAATCTGATTTATATGCAATTCCATCCTGAAATGTCATTTATCTTTAAGTTAACATCCCACAAGTATGCACATTGGCAAGACTCCTTTACATTCACAATCTTTTTGAAAGCCATGCCGCTTCTTAAGTGATACTCCGTCAAGATGCACTTTGATAGCCTTGTTTCAAAGCTAACTTATGGGACTGGAGAAAGAGAGAATGTGTATTGTTGGCTCCACACAGAGAATCTGTATTCTCTGTTTATGACAAGAGACCTGGCTAGACACATGTGGAATTGCTGGAAGAACGAATACAGAAGGAATAGTGTGCATTCAATACTTAAGGTCAGGGTAGGGAGCACAGAGCATTTAAATCACCCATGTTTTCAACATTGCAAAGGGTCCAAGGGTAAAATAGGATGGTTCTGTTTAATACTCGTGTATTTAAATCACTTGAATAGGCATTTTGCCATTGCTGTTATATATTAGATCAAGTAAAGCAATAAACTCCACTTACCTTAATTTCCTTAAAAATAAAAACAAAACAAAAGCAAAAAAGCAAAACCAATGACACAGACAAGAACTGTAGCATGGATTACAGATAAAGTCTTCAACCCTGGCCCCATTTCTTTGCTTTTTGTGCTTCTTGGAAAAAAGCATCTTGATTGAAAAATTGAAAGTGGTTATACAGCTCTATGTCAGACTTCTTCCATGTCTCTGGAGTCTACAGCCTTTTCCTTTCATGTTTTAGGCTCCCTTTATTTTCTTCCGCCTTTTTCTTCTGTGATAAGGTGATTTTTGTGTGTCTTCTGTGTCACAGTAATTTTTATTCAACTCAAACATTAGTAGAGGGCACTGCAGTAATAGCACTGTTTATTCTGAATTGTATAAAAATGAGGCCAACATCTCAACATGCATTAATCGGTGTTTTTTCCTCTCAGAAATAAGGATTCTGCTGGCCATGGAAGAATGTTTTGTGCGAGTGTGTGTGTGTGCGCTCTGTGTGGGGGGGGAGGTGTCTGTCTTTGAATTATAGTTGAATTGTATTGAACTGTATTTGTGTTGACTTCTTTAAAGCTGGCATGCCAGGACTACCTATCTAAGGCTATGATAGGTAATATAACATCAGCATTTTACTAAAATTCAGGAATTTGTGTTTTCTTTGTATTCCATGGAACGTATCTCTCTCTCTCAAGTAAATCAATGCCAAAACTAAAATAGAAAAATATTCAGAACAGTTGTTGAACAAACAGCTATACTAATCTTCTTTTTGTAGAGATACCTATTAAGAGCATTTCTTATTGCTTGATAAAAAGTTACTTGGCTTTTGGGCTCATGAGCACTGTAGATCCTGTTGTCTGAAGGTCACAGCTGTGCTAGCAATGCCTTGGAAGGAGGGTTGTTAAAGAATATTGGCTGGGATGAGAAACAGCTAAAGCTTTGAGAAGTCCTCAGTGGGTGACGTGAAACAGAAAAACTGATTAGATGTTTATTTAATAGGGAGTAGAACAAGAAGTGATGAAAATTATGCATATTTCAGAAAAAAATGACTGTATAAATAACACGTGAAAACCTATTACACTTTACCAGAGGATTTACCTTTTTACTTGTTATTAGTGTTAATGCTTGGAGTACTGAAGCTACATGATCTTTCAGTTCTGATGTACTATGGCCTGCTATAGTAATGAGATATAATATGGCAAATAAGAGAATGACTGTATTTTTCTGAAATACAGTATGTTGAGATAAGGATTGACTTTTTTCTGCAACAGCTAAAGGTGCAACAGGATCACTTTCCTCATTGTATTGCTGATGCATTTTTTGATGTCTAGTGGTAATAACTGTAAATCATTGAAAGATTGTTAATGATCATACCATCTTACTAGAAAAAAAACTTTAGTGGAGGGGTGAGGGCAATCCTTTTAAGCAATCACATGCATTTTATTGCCTTCCTAAGGATTACCGTGAAGGTTTAAGAATAAAGTACTATTGCTCTTCTGACATGGTTTTCTTGGGGGGAGAACAAGCTAGTGAAGATCATGACCCTGCTACGTAAAATCTCTGAGGAATGAGTACAAAAAAAGTACAAAATATGATGGAAAAGATGGGAAAGAGGTTGGGCAGTTACATGAAAAAAATTCTGCTAACACAGTGTTATGTTTATAAGATGACTAAAAATTGCAAAAGAATATCATGAGAATGGGTGACAGATAAAGCTAATTGTAGAATGATCTAAAGGGAGAACTAGATTGTGTGCATGCTCTTTCATTTGCAGTACAGAAAATATTATGATGCCAACTCAAAAATCCATGTTATAGGCCATGTTGTTGATAATATTTAAGGTTTTTTTTTTCTCACTGTGTTTCAGAGATGCAACAGATGTTAGTTTCAGTATGTTCAGTAAGAAATGATGAAGGTATAGTATATTTTCCCCTGAGAAGAGAACTAGACAGGTTAAACCCAGAAAAGGTAAAGCAGAAGGTGAGGTGTGTGGAGAAGGCAAGTGAAAGGATTTGTTAATTAGAAGAGGCAGAAATGAAGGTAGGAGGATCCATCTCAAAATGAATTAAAGAGGTCTTCATGACATTGAGCAGAGCTCTGTAACTTCCTGGTGATTCTCATTCTGGATGCAAAGATTTTCCATGACTTTAAGGGGAGGCTTGTCAAGATCTTGAGAGGTCCAGTGGGGTTACCAAATAGTAGCATCCAGCAAACCTAGTCCTAAGATGCAAAAGATACTAGGAGGGTTTTGTGGTGAAATAGCTCACGTTCTGTCCCTGGTTTTAGCCTTCTCTTGGTCTCCAATTACAAACTTGATTGCAGATAACATTTGTCTGGTTTGACCGTTAATATCAGTCAGTACAGACATTCTTGTGCTGCAGTATTAATAGGAAAGAACAAAGAATCAAGATTTGAATCCTGAGTAATGGTTAGGTAAAACATTGTTATAATCTATAACTAGACTTCAAGCAATGTGTGCATGCAAAATATTATTTGATTGATGTAAATTTTTACCTAACTTTATAAAATCTTTATTTATTTTGTTTTTATAATACTAATGTTTCAAAGAGTAGCTGACACCAATGAATTTTTTTCATGATTTCAGTTGGCATGTTTTCGATTAGTATTTTATATGAAACTTACTAGAAATGTGAAACTAAGCTATGTAGCCTAAGAACACAATTCTTCCCTAAGCTGAAAGAAAATTCAGGCTTTATTTTGAAGATGTAAATGGTATGTAAACGTTGTGCAGACTCTGAACACTGAAGAATTTCATCCTTACTTTTTTTTTTTGTTTTTGTGTTCACAGTTCTTGCTTTTTTGAGCAACTTCTACTTACAGGGTGCTTAGATTATATGTATATATACGCTGTTTTTACATATCACTTAACCAAAAATGCCTTAACACAGAAATGAAAGTAGTTTGTTTAAAAAAATATAAATTATGGAAAATGGAAAACTCAGAAATGATACTAACATGATGCAATTAGTGATGATTTTTATGTTTGGTCAAACAAGATGTATGTCATTTCAGACTGTACAGAAAGAAAATGTTTGAACTACTACTGTAGAGATGTAAATTGACATATATTCCTAATTCCCAGGACTTACAAATATTACAGTCTTTATCCCCTCTCCTTTTTTTTTTTCAGGCACAGGAGAAAGTGGAAAAAGTACTTTCATCAAACAAATGAGGATTATTCATGGGTCAGGTTACACAGAAGAAGACAGGAAAGGCTTCACAAAACTTGTTTACCAAAATATATTTACTGCCATGCAAGCTATGATCAGGGCCATGGATACTCTCAAAATAAAGTACACTCTGGAAGACAATGAGGTAAGAAATATCAAGGAAAGTGCTAATTTTAGCATATGAAATTTCAGCTTGTATACAAATAATTGAGATTTAACTTTCTATAAGCACAGCCTTAAAAATCCACATGTCCTGAAAGGAATTTCCTGTGTCACAGCCTGAATCTCCAGAAAAAAAAGAAGACTCCTGTCAAAACGCAGGACTGTGTTTTTGAGGGCAGAGTAAGGGGCGAATGATGTTGGAGATTAATAAGAAAAATGAAATTTTGGAGTTTCAAGTTGTTCTTAGTAGAAATTTATCAGGTCTGTTGGATGTTGGTCTATACAGAAATATATATACATAGAAATATATTACTTAGGGCCATTTTGTAGTCTTTATAACAACCTTTAATCACTTATTAACTGATCATGTAGAATGTCTTTTCTAATCTTTTTTTTTTGTTTGAGTGTATAAGTCATACAATTACATTTTTTGGTTAATTAGGATTACACACAACTTTTTCTGTTTGACTTAAATCAGTTGCATCCTCTCTGGTGCAGTTTTTTGGGGAGTGTGAGAAAACCTGTTTTTTAAGGCCTGCCAGGTTTTGTAAAGTGTTTATTTTGCTCAAATATCCTGCAGAACATGTAAAACAAATTACAGAGAGCTAGTTTTGTTGTTACTATGAGGAAGATAGTGTGAAGGTGGTGTTAAGGCAGAATTTTATAGAATTTGAGCCTTTTTTAATTGGAGTGTTATGAGGAAAAAATAGCCGGTAATCTGTGACTTTTTCGCAAAGATATCATGTGTGGAGAATATTTAAAAAGTTGAGATAAGGCTTCTTTGCTTATTTTTATTGTTTTATATGGTATATTCTCCTTTGGGTTAGAGAAAAGAGAGATGGAAGATAATTTGTTGGATGAAATAAAGTGGTTTTGTTTATTTGATTGATTTTTTAAATCTTACAAAGAACATAGTGCCAGCAACAACAGATTTTGAATTTGAGAGAACCAACGACATAGGATGACTCATTCCCACAGAGGAAGAATATTCTGAGGGTAAATTAAGTTCTTCTTCATAAAAGCACTTTAACTTCTCAGGAAGAAAGTGCTTACAGAAATGGAAAATATGATCTATGTATATGTTTCTTTTTTTTTCCTGACACACTAATTCAGGTATTTGTGTTACCATGAAAAACAGTGATAATCAGGAGTTATTTGTAGATAGGTGTTTGCATTGTTTCTTACTACTCCGTAAGGTCATTGGGGTTTGTTTGTTTTTTTCTTCTTTTCTTTGAGAACAAAACATAAAGGCTTACTTGGCAGCCAAGATTTTCTCATTCTGGGCTGTAGAGTTGAACTGAATTGTTTCCATCTCATCAGCCCATAACACAGTGTTCGGGCCATGTTGTGTTCTTGATGATAGCTGTAATGGCAGTGTCTTCAGATTTGCGGAATTATAATGCGATTTGAATAGCAATTGGAAAAGGAAAGAATTTGGTCTAGTGTTCTATTATTAAAGATAACATTGCTAAGTGAAAAGAAACCAGTTTGGTGAGCTCAGCTTTGATCCCAGTTAGTTAGTAAACAAAATCGTTCCATTTATGTGTCAAAAATCTCTTGAGACACAACGTGATGATAATCCTTTATAGTTTCATTCACTTTGTAGGAGACAGCTAAATTTTAATCCTTCATTTAGATGATGAATAGAATGTAAGCGATATCATTTAAAGGACTGCAAAGCAAACAGTGCTAAACACTTAACAATAACAGTGCTAAACCCTATTTTAGGTATAATTGTATTGTAGTGGTATGTCCAGTAATCGCAGCAAAGTGCTCAGTGTACTCCTTTGTACTTCAGTGTGTACATCTTCTCCCTGACAGCCTAGCCCTTCTTTTTCTTGAAGGATTCCATTCCTTCTGGCCTTTCTAATAACTCTTCTACTTTCTGTCTATCCATTTTTTTGACTGGTTCAGTTTTTCTTGCTTATGGTCCCTGAATTCCTGTGACTGCTGGGTATCTCTTGATTTAGTGTTGTTTTGTAGCAGAGAGCAGGTTGTTCTGTCCTGAGTGTCTTTCCCTGTAAATGTGACATCTGTGCAAATCTGTAACTTATGGATGGATACAGTGTCCAAATAGCAAGCTTTACAGAAGGTCTTTAACAGGCCCTGTTTCCTGTTTCCTGTTGCTATTGTCTGATACAGGAATTTAAATACATCATCTGACAAGTGCTGAACAGTTTTTCACTGCCTGTTCTGCATTCAGATGGGCAGGGCTTTGGGTAGCATTTTTGCTTTATTTTTGTTGTGGTTTATTTGTTTGGACAAACTGCTCATCCATGTATGTATGTGTGTATTTATATATGTGTGTATTTGACCTTTATCTTATTTCAGCAGTACTTCCTCTGAGCAGTCAGTTTGATTCCTGACTTCTGATTGTGGGCTCTTTAGAATTCTTTGTCCCATCTTCCATTTGTAGTTAGACGGTATTGTGTCACTTTCAGGATCTATTTTAAGCCTTAATTCTGCAAATATTTAGGAATTAATTAGGAACTAATTATTCAAGGAATAATTTCAGTACTGGAAGTACTTGAAGTCCTGGAAGCATATTTAATGTTACTTTAGTGAAAATACTCAGGATAGGAAAGATTTTTAGGAATTCAGTTGTAAATGACATTTAAATATTTTATTTATTTGTTCATATAATTGACTCAGGTTTTTGATTAATGACTATTCATATCTTTTGATATGGATAACAAATTTTGCTTTGGTTGTAATGTACATTGCAGCATATATAATTTCTGATCATGAAAACTTGAAATTAAAGAATTCTTCATTCTTCATTGGTAAGTTAAAATACATTAATTTTTTTGAAAATTATTACAAGGCAAATGATATTTGAAAAGAATATTTATTGTGCTTGTTTATTTAAGCTTCACTTATTTTACTTTGAAGGGGAAGAAGACTAACTTTAAAAAGTTAAAAAGGCCACAGTGTGGTTTATGTAACAGTAGTACCTCAAACCATTTTTTGTCTTCATTCTCTTTAAAAGGTGCATTTTTGCCTACTCATCTGAGCACTGCTTTTTTCATGTTGGTTTTGTGTGTATTTTTGGAATGTTTCTGTTGTTTAGATTGACTTTTGTGCTGTTTTAACACCATTCTGTGAAACCTGCTGCTAGAGATACACTAACTGATATGCATACTGAATACATGCTTATTGTCTGTATTTTGATTTTACAATGGCATCGATAGAAGGAGGAAGAGATTGGTTGGTACAGGAATAAGCAAGGCTGTAACACTCCTGTGAATATGCATCAATCTTAAGAGGCCACTTTAAAAATATTTCTGGAATTCTTAAATCTGCCAAGCCAGTCACAATTTGCTGTATCACAATTTTGGTGGAGAAACAAGTTTTTTAAGCCTTGGTTGCACTGGATGCATTTTAGAATACCAGTACACCAAAACTTTTTTTCTTTTAAATATAAGTAAGTTGAAGCTTCTGATGTGGTAAGTGGAGAAAGGAAGGTGAGTGATTTAACTAGGATATAAGATAAGTAGTAGGTCAGAAGTTTAGGGAAATTTTTGGTGTACTGATATTCTAAAATGCCTATATTACCAATGCATTTTGCAACATATGCAAAGTATATGTATAGGTTGCTGTGAAGACATTTTTGGTATAGCTCTTTAGTATGATTATCATATAATAGCAATCCACTCCTATTGTTGTGAGTTGTTTTGCTTTTTAATATACCATGGTAAGATGACAGTACATAGGTTTGCAATTAACGACATATGTTTGCGGCAGTGGGAATAGTGATTTTTATCCTAGAGATACACCAGAATACTGTGTAAAACAAAAACAAAGAAAAAATGTAGAAATCCTCAATTTTTATCTTCAAAAACTGCTTGCTTTTCATAACTAATAAACTACTATCTTTACATCTTACACATTTTCTCTGGTATGTGTGCTTGTGTTAGCAAAATTGGCATTAGTCTGACAAAAAGTAGTACTACACTACTAAACACAAATTTTATAATTTTGAGAACAGGCAATTTGCTTACCTCCAAAAAAAAAGGGAAGGGAAGGGAAGGGAAGGGAAGGGAAGGGAAGGGAAGGGAAGGGACGGGCAGGGCAGGG
>JAWLRI010000811.1:2047291-2060412 GCA_034781795.1 Crypturellus tataupa | reverse complement strand
TGCTGAATGCCTTCTTTGCTTCTGTGTTTACCAAGGGCAGCCCTGTAGAGTCCCACGCCCTAAGGACAAGAGCAGAAGCCTGAAGAGAGGAAGATTTGCCCTGGGAAGAGGAAGACTGGGTCAGAGAACACCTAAAGCAGTCCTATACCTATAAATCCGTGTGCCCTGATGGGATGAACCCCAGAGTGCTCCGGGAGCTGGTGGATGTCGTAGCTAAGCCACTCTCCATCATCTTCGAAAGATCGTGGAGAACGGGGGAGGTGCTGGAGGACTGGAAGAAGGCCAATGTCATGCCAGTCTTCTTCAAAAATGGCAAGAAGAAGGACCCAGGCCCTATGTGGCTTGTTAGTCTTGATCTTTGCATTAGAAACCTGCACCTAGGCTGGGAAAATGCAGATACTGAGAATTTAGTAGAGACCTGTGAAAAAGAAAGATGAAAGCAGAGTAACAGTAGCTTCTTATACTTAATAATATGCCTGTTATTTTGTATGCAATTGTAGATGATTTTCTATGAAATGTAGATGATGATTTTCTTAAAGGACAAAGAATGCTCTGTTAGGAAAAGAACATTCTTCTGATTTGTTAGATTGTTGTAATTGCTGTAGTAAGGACTTCTGATCTCACAGCAAGTCTGTTATTTGTAATCTATGCTTGTAATTTGGTATGTTTCGTTTTAGTTGTCCCTAAAGCAGGAAAACCTGTGGTACTGTATTATGTGACTCTAACTCAACATTGCCTACATTTGGAATCTGCAGTAGGAAGCTGCAGTTTTGTGGGGTTGCTAGTGTTTACACCCCAGCTTCTTAAAAATAACTTCCTCATCTAAATCCATTGCTTTTCATTTGCAGATTTAATGGTTTTGGAAACAAGCTGACTGATTCAGTTAATTCTGTGTAATACATTTTACAGTCTTGTTGGATGCCTGAAACATTTTGATAGCTTATGCTCTTACAGTAGTGTGTCTATGCTAAAGATTTTTCTATATTCAGAATTATTTTGAAACAGAGAGAGACTTTCCATAGAAGTCGATGATATGCAAAGCAAGAAAGAACTTGATTATCTGCACAATTAAGATCATAGTTACTAAAAATCTATAATTAATTTTGTAGGCATACAACTAGAAGATCAGTTCAAAGATAAATAGAGGCATTTATTTCATTCTAGATGTGTTCTGTGTATGTGTGTGTGCGTGTGTGTTTGTGTGTGTGTGTGTGTGTGTGTGTGTGTGTGTGTGTGTGTGTGTCTAAAATTGTGTATTTTTTGGAAAGTATGCACTATATTCAATTAACTATACACCAGAAGTAACTGGTAATCCAAAACATTCAATAAATGCCTGACTCTTCTTACACTGGAGTAGATTTCTTAGTAGGATTTCTTCCTTAAGGTTGGTACTTGTTGAGATTGAAGTATTTTATGTAAGCTGGAGAGACTTGTTTTGGGGGCACTGTACAAGATGTAGGTTTTAAAAATTACTTAGTATTTTCTGTTTCTCAGTTTTGCTCCTAAAGGCAGTTAATTTAATGTACTGTTACTTCTGCCATCCACCCTTTGCTTTGCCACCCTGGCCCACTCCTGTAAACAAAAAAAAATGAACAAAAAACGCCACTGCAGTCTCTATGTGTCATAGTTATTTCCAATTTTTCTCAAAATCACAGTGATAGAATATAGAACAAATACTTCCAGGGTTAAAAGAGCAGTAGTTGAGTAGTTGACCAGAGGTTTTTAAAGTCAAATTATTGTGGGGCTCCTGATTTTCAGTGTTCAGCTGTTATGGGGAGAACTTGAGCATTTGTCTTAATCTTGGATAAGAGGGACCAATTGATTTTTAGATACGAAACAGTTTTGAGGTCAGGTTCCGATTTGTGAAAGACTCCTTCCCTCTCCTCCCACACAGTTTTGGGCTCCTGGTGCAAAGTAGAGATAGACAAGGGCCAGTAAGACTTCACAGTTACAGAATGGTGAGCCCACAAAACTATAAAACCTCCCATCTTTAGAAAAAAAAATCAAAACTTGACTGGAGAATGCACTGGGCAACCTGTGGGAACTTTAAAGTTAGCCCAGCTTTGAGCTGGATGGGAGGAGATGACATGCAGAGTTCCTCTATTACTCTATAACCATATGTATTGGCTTGTTTTTAAGGCTCTTTGATGCCCTAAGATGTTTGGCAACAGAGACCATGTGACTGGTCTAAGTGTAAATGTTTTGACTTCAGTACTGTACTGTATATGTTCAGCAAAACACTTTGGAAGTGTTGTGTCTCTTACTTTCATAATGTTTATAATGAGTTTTAAGCGCACTGACATATATGAACATAATCAAGAATAAATTTGAAGACGAAAAAGCGGCTGGTCTTGCTAAAGACACCCTAATGTGGATGTGATATTTCTACTCAGTCCCTTTGATTAGTACTGTAGTTATATGTAATTTTTTATGTAGTTTTTTTTTTTTTTTTAATCTGTTTCTCTATTTTCATCCTCTCTTGACTGTGCATTATTCCCCTCATGATATTGGCCAGTATGTAGGTTTTTATATTGTAGCTGTGCTTCATACATAACTTGAATTCTTTTGAAGCTTTCTTTTGGAGCGTGGGTTTCTTTTGGAGTTCACTACCCACATAGAGAAAGTAAATGCACAATAACTGAGATAACTTCGGAGCTAAGAAATCAGAACAAGTTGCATTCCCTTTTCCTTCTCCATTTCCCTTTTTGGAGATGATAGTTATGCAGGGGTAAAGAGAAAAATAATACCAAAAGACATTTTTAGACTGCAAGAGTGACTATGAAACTTATATCTGAAGTACATTGTTTGTGGAGTTTAATTTTGCAGTGTATTGTGGCAAACTGAAATTCTTAAGTGAAGAAGATCCTGAAACAATTGCTGTAATGTCACAACAGTATTCTAATATACTTGTCAGCTGAAATGCGAACATGTGCAGGGTGATTTAAAATTTGCAACAGTTATGCTTTGTAGGTCACTTTTTCTGGAACTGTACACATCTAAAAATTGTTTACATGTATTAATCAAGGCTTTCTCCTGAAAGGCTTCTGGCTTTCTTCCTTGTGAATAAACTTCTGGGTGGTCTAAGAATGCAGATCAAACTGCTACAATGTCCATTTTTATTTGATAAGGCATGCTGGTGAAATGAAAACCTTTGAAGAGTCATAAGTCATTGCTTATATGAATGCTTAAAAATAATTCTGATTCTGACCCTGAAAAATCTAAAGAACAGTCAGTCACTGGCAATAAGCTACATGTTTCCATTACAGCTATGTGGCTGTGGAGGGAGTCATTTACAATTTGTTTTTGTACAGACAAGTAAGTGGTCAGTCAGTTGAGCTAGTTGAATCCCACAAAAGATGGTAAAACTTGTTTTGCCAAGTAAAACCAAAAGTCTGCACAGTCCAAATATTCTGTATTGGCACATTGCTTACCAGTGAGCTCAAGGGAAAGATTGTGAGAAGCAGGGTATGATTATACTGATTTATTATAATGTGCCTTTCCAGTGCCCGGGTGTTGTAGGACTTTTCAAGCAACACAGTCATGATGTTCTTAGTTCTTAGGACTAAGGAATGATACTTGTGACCATTTTACTTTTTTTTTTTTCTTGTTTTTTTCCATTTTTTTTCTTTCGTTTGATCTGTCAGTCTATTTACCACTTGGTTGGTAGTGCAATCTTCTGCGCTTACTCAATGTCAGCTTTAGCTTGACTGTCACAGTTAATTTTTCCTCAGTGTTCATTTTCTTTCGTTCTCAAAATTTTTTTTTGAATTATTTATGAATTGCAGTAACAGATACTTGATTAAATGGACGACTGAACACCTTCTTCTGTGAAGACTGGCCATCAACCTCCCCTTTTATTTTATTTTCTTTTAACAGATTTTATTTTAATGCATATAAAAAAATAATCCACATGGTTACCTCTTTGTTACTCCTTACTTCCTTTGTGATAATTTGCTAGCTCTTAGAGCATTTATTTAAGGGTTTTGATGATTTTTGGAAATCCAGGTGTGTTATGTTGTCTGTGATAGATTTGTGAGTGATTCCGTTTACAAAAGCTATTTCTCTGTACTCTAGAGGAGTCCTGCATATAATAGAAGCTGCAGAAAATTTCTCTGGAAGCACGTGGCAGAGAAGAAAAAGCAAAAGATGAATTCTTCCATTTTGTTATATATAAAAGGCTATTAGCACATGAGGGAATGAGTCCTTTTCTCTAAAATAGAGAAAAGGTTGAAATCAATAACTTAGGCTTTGGCATTGCTATATCAAGCATTTCAGCACTGTTACTTTTTGTTGCTTACTTGCCTTTGTTATGGGGACAACTTAAACACAATACACTGAGAAGATAAAAGCTCAGACAAAATAGCCCTTTCTGTTGGAACTTTACGCTTTGTATGGGGAAATACAAAGCCACAATACTCAGAAATACTTAGTACCCAGAAGAGCTGAGACAAAACTTTAGGTCTCAAGGTTTTAAGTGAGTGTGCTTACCTCAAATGAGACAGTGGGTGGTATGTCTCATTTCCTGCCCCTCTGCTTCTGTGAAATGATTTTGAGTGTGAAAGACAATTTCTTTGTGCTGCTTAGAGTGTCACCTGAAAAAGGCAGGCCTAAGATTCTTAGATTCCCTAAATATTTGCTGTAAAAAGAGAGGCATTTAGAAAAGTGCTCTGTTGGAGGTTTCACAACTGCAGGAAAAGATTGGGAAGATGACCATCTCCTGAATGCCTCATGACCTGGTGTTCAGTGTTTTGGTTTTGCATTATGGGCGGGGGACGTTGAGCCCAAGGTTTTGTTGGATGCAACAGCATGCAACGTCTTCCATGGCAGTTCTTGTACAAATTTATTTATTAGATAGTTGTGAATTTTTACGTATCATCACTAGTACCATTTCCCACCACTACCACACACACATACAAGTGGAAAGTGACTATATTAGGACTATATTTCCCAATCTTAAAAAAAAAATTGGATTACTAGTAGATAGAAAATGAGCAACTATGAAATCCAGCAGTCTTCTTAAAAAGTGTGCTTAAAAAGTGTGTCAAATCTTAAAAACATTTTCAGTTATAAAAGGCTTATATGTTTGGAGAAGTTGGGGCAAATAGGATAAGAAAAGAGAATCTGGAATAAACTTACCAAATCATTTAAATAGAGAGTATTCTTAGATTGGGAAAACTAAAATTATGCACACTGAAAATATATTACTCTTTGACATAGAGAAAACATGCAGTTCTTCAATTCTCATAAAAAAAAATCTTAGCTTAAAATTCCATGGTCCTTACTGTGGAACACGTTATTTAGAAAGAAAAAAAAGAGGCTCATACTGTCCTCTATTTGTAATCATAAGGTATTAAAAGCAATCTAACACAGGATGTCTTAAACAGAAAAAAAAATCAATAAAATTTATATGTCTTCTCTTGATTAGGTTCTGGATGTTGAAATCAACAGCACTTCCTAAATCCTACCTCAGATGAAGGGGTTAAAAAGAGAAAACCTTGAGGCACACTACATTCATGGGGGCTGTGAGGTGTCTGAACCATCTTTCATCTGTAATCGCTTTGGGCAGGGACATGTTATGTTTGGCAGCGTTCACCTGTTGTACAAAATAGTGTACTCATACAATGCTACATAAGATAATAACCAAGGAATTCACTTAACAAGGAAATTAGACAGCTAAGCAGCTTGGCTCAGTAGAAAAGCATGTACTTCCAAGGACATTGGCCTTAAAAACAGGCATTAGTAGTGGGTGAACATCAAAAGGCTTGGAGTTCATTTTAGTTCAGATAGCAACAACATCCAAATTAATTACGCCTACAAATATGGACTGGAAATCTAGTAAAGCAGATTGTGAGATATTGTTAGAGATCTAAAGAATTTTAAACACAGGAAGTACCATAATTATAGTTATGCATTACTGCATGTTGATGGTCAATTCAGTGTTTCGAGAAAGAACATGTGAGGAATTTAGAAGGACCAGACCTAGTGGTACTGTGATACAGTTATAAAGTTAATATGAAAGACTAAAAATGTTAAAGATAACTTGTAAATTAAAATAGATTTTAGAGGGAATCATCCAGCAGATTCAAAATATTGCCTGCTGAGACTTCAGTTTTCTTCAAGATAGATTTCTCCTAGTAACTCCCTTAAATACTTCTTTCGCATTCCCTTGTATACTGAGTGAATGAGAATTATATGTAGTGTTTTCATCGAGAAATGATATCTTCACTTTAATGCATTTCATGTTATGTCCATAGTCAGAACAGTCAGTTAAAAAAATGCAGAC
Source organism: Crypturellus tataupa (assembly GCA_034781795.1). Taxonomy (NCBI): domain Eukaryota; kingdom Metazoa; phylum Chordata; class Aves; order Tinamiformes; family Tinamidae; genus Crypturellus; species Crypturellus tataupa. The sequence goes on along the minus strand of JAWLRI010000811.1, from coordinate 2,054,129 downwards.
AGAACCTAAATCCCACAAGATCTGCATTCAGTTTGCCTTTGGATATATTGAAAGCTAGTCTCTGAGACAAGGAAATTGGAAACCTAGAGGCATCTTTTTATATTACAAAAATGGTTTTATCAGTATTTTTCTCAGTAGTTTTATCACTGCATTGAAAATCATCACACTCAGCTTTGATAGAGCTGTTAAGATTTTTGTGAATCACTCTTAAAACAAATGCGTTTCAAAAACATTTCTGCAAGTAGTTCATTTTCTGTGAATACATTTGTAGGGCCACCTACTAATGAATATGAAGTACTGAGGTGTGGTTTGCATTGTCAGATACTTTGAAAATGTTCATTTGGTTTAAAAGACATTTCCATAGAGTGCTGATTGAGTATTGTATGTTGTATGAGCAACTATAGAGAGGCATCACTGGCAGATATCTGCGGAACTGTGCAGCATTTGCTTCTTCTGTTGCTGTAGCATGGTGCAGAAGCTGAGGATGGCCAGAAGCCATGTTTTGTTCAGATTCTCTTAACATGATATCTCCAAAGGCTATGATCTATTTGTTATTATTTTTAAGCTGTATATGCACACACATCTTGGGAATGAGACAACATGTGATTTGATTTAAGATGCCTACTGACAGCATGTAATGGCATGCATTTTCTTTATTTGGGTCAGGTTTTGTTATGTCTGAAATAATGCAGTGTTAAACAGGGATTGGAAACTGTGTGACCAAGTGGCAGTGTAATTTCAAAGAAAGCATTCCTTTTTTTTTAATTTTCAAGAAGTGGTCATGGTAGTTCACATGCTTATGGATCAAACTTTGTCTAAAAGGGTTACATAGTAGATGTTATTTTCTTGTTTGTGCATTTCAGGAGGGTATGTAAAAGACAGACATTTTTATTTTGGGATGTTCCAAATTCTATCATAGTGACTAAATCACCTAAATCCAGTCTCCTACTGTCAGGAAAACATATGGTTTACTTAGAAAAAATAAACTACTAAACTCACAGCAAACTGTAGGGGTTAGACATCCACCTCATTATCTTTTCCATCCTTAGTTGATGAATTTCTTTGTGACCCAAGTAACTTTGTGATCTATACATATTAACAAAATCTGTAAACAAATATTTCTTTTTCCTCCTCTACTAGTCAGATGTCACTATGAAAATTCCAGGGTTTTCAATCTCTACATCTTAGAAATAAGAAAATGTATCCACATTACGCTTGCAAAGTTGTTTTCTTGGGCGTTTGTTGCTTTGTCAGAAAATCCTGTTATTTTATCTTTGTACTAGAGATCGATTTATTTTGCTTCTGGGCTACAAATTCACTAATTGAAAGTCTTCTCCATCCTAAAGTCTCTAAGTACTCTGTCAACAGGACTCCCATTTCTGCTGCTGATCCAAAAGTTTGCTGTACATCCAGGGCTGCACAGAACTGCAGGCTTTTGGATTGTTAATCTCATGACTTCCAAGGAAGGAAACCAAGACACAGACAAATTTCCTACCCTCTGTCAGCTGCTAAGGTTTTTGTTTTGTTTTGATTTGAGATGAACGTTATCTAATCACAACTTTTTTCAATGAATTTACTTCCTTCCTTTCAGAAATTAACATGTTGTACCTTTGAAGAACTTGATTCTTGCTTTTTCACTTGAAAACCAAGTAGGCACTACAAATTGGAAACACTCCATTGCAGACAGTGGTGGAATAAATGTGCAAACCAACAACTTACTTAAAAATAATCCACAGAAATGTTCTTCCTGATTTGGGCACAGGCAAAATTGAATCACATTTTTTAGAAAAGTGCTTTTTCTCCTTGTAGCAATCTTTTTAATCAACTATGACTAATTCACAAGACTTCCCTATTTTTTCCATATTGTTTTGTGAGGCAGGAATAATTTGTGTAAGTATTAGGTCTGGTTTCCCAAAAAGTATTCTGTGTTCTCACTGCATATCTTCTTTCCCTGTTAAATTTGAAGGCCGTTGACATTCATCAACCTAATGTACAGAGGCTAGAGAGTGCTAAGGAAATTAGGTTCTGGCATGTTTTGGATAAAAGAGCATCTTGGTGAAGGAAAAGCCAATGGTAAGAGAATGCTAGAATGTACAAAGATGTGCAAAGGAGAACTTGTGCCCAACCACATGAAAAGCATCAAGCTCAGCCTCTGGAGAGCCCAGGGGCGCAGACTTCATTGGCACAAGTCTTCTCAGGACTATTATAGAGGGAAATTCCTTGAAATCTTTCACATTGAACTTAATTGCCTTTTTCCCCATAATATAAATAAAGTAGAAAGTATGTATTGGATTTGTTGAACTAAGTACTGTATCCAAAGTTCCAGAGTTAGATAATCAGAATAACAACTTCAGTTAAGGAAACAGTATTTGTTATGGAAAGATATTTCTGTACTTCTGTTAAGGAGGTCAGAATTCTGTTAGTTTATTTTCTTTGGAAATCCTGGGAGATGCAGATTAAAATTCAGTCACATCCTTTTTTTTCATGGCAGTTGCTTTAGCAGTGGTATATTAGTGCATTATCTACTGTGATTCTTGTAAGCTGTCCTTTACTCCACAGCAACTCCACTGATTTAAATATGTGTAACTACTGAAATTTAGTGGAACCGTTGGAAGTAGAACAAATGTAAGAATAGTAGAGCTTGTTCGTCTTTTGATTTTTTTTTTTTTTTAATTCTGGAAGCCGTAATCCCACCAAAGAAAATACAAGATTAAAGGCTTTTTTTGAAATGGATTTCTGATCTGTATCTTCTACATGTGATCTAATTAAATGTAAATTTTGGCATACTATGGCCAATAAGTTGATAAAATTTTCCTCAACCAAATTTCCAAATATGACTTCTTGACATTATTTCTGATAATATACTCAAAATGCAGAGGAAAGGCACTAATTGGTAAAGAGACTATCTGGGATATTGGAAGAGTTTGTGAGGGATAAAGACTGTGGAGTAAACCTTTCAAACATTAATGTTCAATTTTATAGATAATACTAATAGCTAATTACCAGTTTTTCATGTGGAAGTACTACAGTATTGGATGGTGTGTTTTGACATTTAAATATAATTTACACTCATTCTGTCTTTATTTTTCCTTGTAAAGCTACTAGCTTTTGAAAAAACAATATAATTAGATAAATAACCTTTGTCTATTTATCTTTCTGATAATCCAATAACTACTTTACTTCCTGATCATTTCTGTCCAATAGGGGCACATCCATATCATTGACAGATCAATTTCTGAAATGGCTAGCAATTCAGTTACGTTCAAATATAATTAACTGATGGTTAGTCAGATTTCCGCTTGAAATCTCAAGGAGAATCTGTCATGTGAGATTGCTAGTGTTTGCCATTTGTGGAGGAGAGGAAATATGTTTTTAATGATATTTTGGTATTATTGTTTGTAGGACTAAATAGATCAGAAAATGAGGAGAAATAAACTGAAATTAGATTCCTTAAGGTGGGCTGGGGAATTGCATTGAGTCAGCCATATTTCAGAAGCTCTGCAGAAGACAAACAAACAGTTCCCTATGAAAAAACATAGCATGCAATCCCTTAAATTGGCTTAGTGGATTAGATCATGGGCATATCCAAGGGCTAAATGAGGGTAGGCTGCAAAAACCCGTTTGATGGCTTTTCTCGCAATTGCCTGGATTTATGGGGTTACAGTAATGAAGTTGCATTAAATGACATGAAATATTTTATAAAATGAGCTTGCTCAATTTTGTTTAACTTAATAAATATGATAGGCGGATATAATTCCTATTCTTTTGTGAATGAAGAATGTTGATCTGACTATATTTCAAAAAAACAGGCGTCAGATTAAATAATCAAAAATAGTATTTTATTTTATTTTATTTTATTTTATTTTATTTTATTTTATTTTATTTTATTTTATTTTATTTTATTTTATTTTATTGTTGTATTTTGAAAAAGACTTACCACTGGATGTATAATCAGAGGAAGAGAGGAGCAAAGAGAAGATACTATCTTGCTAAATAGTCATGGTGCTACTGCTGCTGAAACCTTGCTTTCAGTTTGATGTTAACCCCTGAAGTTCAAAAGGTTTGCTCTGAGGATATAAAACATACTGCACTTCTGTGCTGGCTGAGGAAATGCCACTGCATTTTGGCTCACTGTACAGAAGCTTAGAGGTGACCGGTTTATGTTCTGCACCTGAAGGAGCAGCTAGCGAAATCTGTTCTTGAAGGTAATTGAACAAAGGTAATTGAAGGCAAATTGAACAGCTTTGCCCTTATAGTGGCATTTCTGTCACTTTTAAGTGTTTACAAAAGGAAACTATATATAGTGTACAGTATATATAAAGATCTGACATGTCAAGCTGCACTTAAGAGTGCAAACAATAAAATGATTACTGTTATTATTTTAACTGAACGTGAAAAACGACGAGGGAAAAAAGAGATCTGAGCGTAATGTTTAAAAGAAAAAAAAAAAAAAACCTTTGCATAATATATTTTAAATTCGGTGATGTAATATGAGTGCAGGTTTGGAGGCTTGTTTAAAGACCATAGTACCTTGTTAGTAGAGAATGGATGCCCTTTTAGCAGATAGTCTTGTTAGCAGATGGGGGACAGAGCCGAAAAAAGGAGGAGGGTGGCAAAATGCCTTTCCTCGCCCCCTGCAGAATGTCTTGTCAGAAGAAAAGAAACAAAGCCAGGACAACCACACAGGTGGCAAGATGCTGATTGGTTGTAAGCTTTGCAACGCTTGTGTTAAGAAAGTATAAAAAGAAGTTGGTCTGAAAATAAAGTTGTCTCACTCTGCCGCCCGACTGAGACTGTTTCTTCCCAAGGTGCAACATGCAGGTTGCTTTGGATTATCAAAAATATGCTTATCACTTTATTAAAAGCATAAACGTAGACTTCACAGTCGTTTTTTATAATGTTACTGAGAAATTTTTAACACTGTCCTCCCCTCAGAAAACAGGGATGGAATTTCTGAAATGCATTTCAATATATCATATATTGTATAGGTGTCTTTGAATGCCCAGGAACAGACATCCAAACATGTGCTTGTAAAATCTGTTAAAATTATTTTGTATTGTCTCACCTTTCCTGAGAACCTGCTGGCTTGCTTTGAGAATATTGCTGTCAGTTAGAAAGTAGTTTAGTTGATCTAGGCTCCTTTTCAAAGTGTGTTGAAAACTTTTCAAGTGTGTTTTTGTACCAAGGTTGCTGTTGCTAATGTATTGCCAATACTTATGTTAAATACATTGAGCAACATCCAAGAATGGATAATTTTTCTTGTTCTTAGCATGGCAAATGGAAGGTTCTGTTTGCATGACCCCTAAGGTTCCTAGAAACTGTCAGGATAGAGATAGGAGTTTCATAGTAGGCACCATCGAAAAAAATCATGCACCAAGAGACCAGACAACTGATGATATTATCTGTCCCTAGCAAAGTATGATTAATAATCGCAGGGAAACATACCCATTTGACCAGGGTGTGAATTATAGTGTGATGTAGTGTGAATTTTTTTCTTTTACTTCTTACAAAGGTCTAGAAGTTAACCTTGTTTCAGTGCTCTTAAACAAAAAGCACATAGCCAAACTAGTTAGCGTGTCGTTTTAGGTATATATGTTTATATTTACTTGTACCTATTTTCACAGTTTTGCCTCTAGAAAATATTTATTCTTCCCTGTGTAACTTTAGCTTGCTTCCAGGAATATTGGTGTTGCAGTCCAAATACATGACACAAAAAAGGCAAGTTATTGAAATCGCAATTCCAGTTATCACAGGTTGAAGAAATAGTGGAATACTGTAATATGTAGCCTAGATGGATCTTAAAATGACAGATCTTAAAACTAAGAATGGTCTAGGAAAGGCTATTACTAGCTGATATTCCATTAAGTACATAATACAATATTAATATTATTAGACATAATTATGTATTATCATTGTATATATATATAATATATAATGTGCCATATTTTATATAATTTGTCCAGAAAGAAACAGATAGTTTTTCCTTAGTTGGAGAGAGTCTCTTTGATCTTCCTCCCCACTAATCTATACCAGCATCAGCCATTTTGATACAATTCTTGACAACTCTGTTTTTAAAGAGCTTCTGTAATGCAGATTGTTTAGCACAATATCTTCACATTTGCATGGTCTTTTCTAGGTTATCATTTTGTCCTATTTTTCCCTTTCTCTTCTACAGTAGCAGCATCTCTTTTTTTTTTTTTTTTAAATGATTATTGACTCTTTGCATGTTTGGTTTAAGTAACCCACCTCTCAGTTTTATCTGACAGGGCACGTTACCTATGTTTCTATTTACTGCTACTGTAATCTTGCCCTTTGGACACTCCAGTAGTCCATGTCCTTCTTGAAGTGTGAACTGAGAACCAGAAGTAGTTTGCCACATGTGGCTTTGTTGTGCTAAACATGCTGTGATGCATGCGTTGGCCTGCTCACACATCTGAACTCTGTGTTTTTCTTTTCTTACAAAATGTAATTCTAATTTATGTTCAGCTTGTGGTTCACTTCAAGTCCAGGATCACTGTTTGCAGAATTTTCTCTTGCCATCTTTGTGTTCAAAAGAAATTTCCAGGAAACTTAAAAGTGTCCACACAGAGAAGTGGCATAGGCAGTTCATCTGTTGGATCTGTCCTTATTTATTTTTAAGAGTCTACTCTACTTGAGAGACAAATACTGTAAAGGAATGGGAAAGAAAACTTTGGAAATTAACCTCGTAACTCTTCCCCTCCTCCTCCATTTTTGCTTTTATTAAGAAAAATGTTGGGCAAAGAGGAACCTCATGAGGTTCAACAAGGACAAGTGCAGGGTCCTGCACCTGGGGAGGAATAACCCCAGGCACTAGGAC
>JAWLRI010000811.1:2026800-2047191 GCA_034781795.1 Crypturellus tataupa | reverse complement strand
ACATTGAATTTCCTAGCATTTCTTTTGGGTTGAAAGTGAACTATATATGTACTTAATCTTACAAATAAGATTTCAGGTGATCATTTACATTAACAATGTTCCATTTGCAAGTTGTACTCTGTCTTTAGCAGCACTGAAGACTTTAACACTTCATACATTTTCTGCAAAGCTGAAAAGTTACCACAGTATATATACATCATAATGTGTATAAAGAAGTCTGCTTGGATCAAGAGAGCATCAGAAAATTTTGCTTTGTGGGAGACATTTTAATTCTTCAGAACAGGAGCACTCTGTTCTCCTAATCTGTCTCTCAAAAGTGTAAAAGTTAAAAAGTGTAATGCGTCTCTTACATATTTTATGCCTTTTACTGACTGCCATAATGACATAATGAGAAGAAAATCTCCCCTCTTTTTAAACATACTGTGATAAGTAAATAAGGGAAAGAGTATACATCTCACTCTGGAACTATCCCTCTCTGGTGACAGTGGGTACTTAGGAAAGCAAAAATAAAAACATTCCGCACCGTTTCTAATGGACATTATTAAATCAAGCTGTGACCCAGATATTTTTGCAGTGTGCCAAACAATACCCTGTTTTACTAATGAGTAGAAAAATGAGCCAGCTAGGAAAGAATATAAAGCACTATGTGATTGTATCTGCAGATGTTAAACTGATTCTTTTTTTTCCCTCTCCCTTCCCTCTAGAAACTTAGGAGTGTTATAAATCTGAGGCTTGGAAGTCACATATGAGATACATTTATATTTTAGTCAACATGTATATATTAATACAGAAAGAACTCATTTGTGTTTGCAGATATAAACTGTAGCATTTACATATATATGTATGTGTACTTACACAACAAATGGCAAATATACTTAATGAACTGTAAATCATTTGATTTTGCAAAAATGAAAACATTTGTTTCTCTTACTCTTTCAAAGATCATCCATTTGATCATCTACTATGTTTTATAAAATCTGACTTGTTTCCAAATGTCTCTTTCCCCAAAATTTCCCATTCCCACTATAGGCAGTGCCGTTACTTTTACTACTGTGTTGCTTCGTATTGGCTCTGCTCAGTGCTAGCTAGTGCAGTTTTCTACTGTTGCCACTGCTAGCATGGCTGGGAGATGACAGAGGAAGGACTCGGATGTATAAAGTGTTAGCAAACCCTTTATGCAGTATTTGGAACATGAGGGAAGTAAGAATGTGGAAGACTTCAAGTGCTGTGTTAACCCTGTGCAAAGAAATGAGATGGGCTGGTTACTGCAGCTTTAAATGCAGACCAGGCTCAGGAGGGAAGATGTAATCAAGACTTCAAGGTAAACAGTTTTTGGTTGGTACAGGACCAAGATGATACCAGTTTTTAATATGCAAAAATGTAGTCCTCAGTTGTTTACAGATCTTATCCAGGTATCCATGCTATGGCAAGGTGCTTTTTCGTATGCATAAAGCAATGCACTGTTAAAGCTGAAAAATGAGAAAGTGCAAAATATGCAAAACTTAGTTAAGAACATAATGTCCCAGCTCTAAATGTCTGAGTCTTAAAGTCCCCTGATCTTTTCATCTCTCTTAATTTTCCCCTTTCAGAGTGTTTTTTCACTTGAAAACTGAAACACTAATGTAGGCTTATCTGAGAGTATTTACCTTCTGTCTTTTCCCTCTGATGGTCATACATTTTATGTAACAGCGCAGCTATTTCTTTTAGCTTCATCTTCCTCAGTTTTAAGCTATTTTTTTTCATGTTTAGTTCCTCTTGCACTTGATTAGATAAAGCAATCATAGGTGATTGTGCAGCCAGTCTTACAAGTCTTACAATGTGTTCATCCAAGCAATTGCTATAAAAATACAAGTTGAGATAGAAAGATAGCAGGCTTGCACGATTAAATAAATTGATGACTGAGTGCTAGAGTATCTCTCATGGCATATTTTCAGCCGTTAATAGTAGGATTAAATTTGATTTCCACTGTAGGCCGGTATAATAGATTTTGAAAAGGCTAATAGATTTTTAATATTAAAAGTAGCTTACATACATACTTTGAATATATTTGCCAAGTACTTTCTCCATCCTTTTTTTCATACATGAGCCATTTTCTCTCGGATCACAGAAGTCTTTTTTTTAATAGAACTAATATTCTTATACTCTGTTCTTTTCAAAATAAGTTATCTAGCTTTGTTTTATTACCTGTGCTCTTTCTCTCTAGCTGAACCATACCATCAAAAAGCAGAGGTCTGCTTAAAAGAAAAATCACCCTGAAGTAAGGTAGCTTCACAGTAGGACTTTTGAATGTAAAATCTTCAGCAGTTTTAATGTTCTTACCATATTTAAAGAGGCCATAATATGCTATTCATATTTTAATTGAGTGAATTCTGCAATTGATTTCCTGCTTGTATTCCATTTTTAAAAATCCGCCAGCAACTGACATCATTGTTAACATGTGTTTGTACTGGTTTACATTTTCCGCTAGTTGTTACTTGGTTTGATCTGTAGTGATTGTAGATATTTTTTGTTTTGTTCCCTCACTGAAGCACTCTGCTTTTGTATTACAATAGTATGTGTTTTCACAGTGGTTCTTGGTCTGACTTCTTAGTGGTAAGTGCAAATACCATCATCTTCCATTCGTGCTTTGAGAGACATAAAAAACAAATTTCTAGTGCACTTAAATTTGCAGTGGAAAGTTTTAAAGGATGACTTTGTCCAATTGAAACACTCAGGATTTCTTCCTGCCAAAATCCTATTATGAAGTTTCATGACATTTAAACTACTTTCATGGTATGTTGCTGGCAATATCAAAATATACTTGTTGAAATGTAAACCTAGATTATTATTAAGTGTTGAAAAGATTTAATAACTCTTTTCTAGAACTCCTTGTCATGGGATTCTGTAGAAGAGTAATACAAACCCCATAAGCCTTGTGTAACATAACTTGATTCCATTACCTTTTACAAGCTTAATCAGAGGGGAAAAAAGTGATATATTTTATCAGACTTTGAAGTGCTGTAACCAGTGACAACAAAGATCATAAAAAATCCTTCAGTAGATGAAAGAATAAAAAAAATCCTAATTAACTTTCTAATTTTTCATGGAAAGAGATGCATTTAAAGGATTTGTGGGGTTTACTTAATTTTGTTAGGGCTTGCAAATTTTCAGTTGCAACAAATGTTGACTTTGACTTCAGTAGTATCTGAAAATAAAGTACAATAATATAAATGTTTGGCAATCAAAGTTACTTAAAACTAGATGTACAACCAACTACACAGTTCCATTTAGCATAATTGTGTAGAAAAATCACTTGTTTCAAGCATTACACTAGTCAGAGGCTAAAGCAACATGCATGGCTGTGATTATTACTTACGAGGAATATTTGCTGTTAGTACTAAGCTGTCATCCCTCCTGCTCCTGCTGACCTGACCAGATGCAAAAGCCGCAGGATGCTCTGTCTGTTGGGTTTGAAGGACTTTCTGCTTCCCTCAGGGCGCTTAAGAGTGTATATTTCAGGTCTAATCCCCTTTTTATTCAGCTCCTGTCTGGATTACAGCACATTGTCTCCTAAGATTACTCATTACTGTTTTTAAAGGAAACTCAAGTTTTATATAGCTTTTGTGTCATGCTATCTGCTCGCAGTCCCTACCAGAGTAGGTTTTAATACAAATGGGTGTGTTTATTGAGGATGAAGAATACATGCCAGTAGAATGAGGCTAAAATCATGTAGTGATTTTAGGAAATTTTTAGGAATTTTTTCACCAGATGTGTTTCTGAAGAACTTTTTTGAAGTTATTTTACAAAAGAGGGAGTGGTTGCCAAACTTGATCTCTATATATTAAAAGCTTTGAAATGAAAAATTAACTGAAACTATTTTCCCAAGAAGGATTTCTTTTTTAATAGCAACCAGTAAGGTAGCTGAGGTTTGCAGATATAGACAATCATGAAATATTTCTTTTCGTAAGGAAGTTATCGAAGTTATGGATTGGTTTTGCAGCTACAACTATGTTAAGCCATCTTAGGCACATGCAAATTTTACATATGCAATGATACATATGCTTTTTTGATGGGAAGGTCAAGGAGCAATTCCTCTGTGAAACAAGTTGATGACTTCTCCCCTGTCTTCCAGATGGCTTTCATTTTAAAGTTATCAAGAGAATTCCAATGTAAATATGTGAACATAACATAGTTTAGGTTTAAAAAAAAAAACTGCAAACCTCTTAGGTGACTAGTTGGGCATTTCTCTGCTGTAAGCTAATACAACAATACACGACGTTAGTCTTATTTCTCCTAAAGACGTCATGATTTTAAATGGTTTTCTGCAGTCTTCTCTTAATACTGGCTGCTGAAAATCACACCAAGTGAACCTTTTTCATAAAGCTCTCTAGAGAAGAATATCCGTTCTGTGACTTGAACAAACTGAAGGAATAGTTACTTGTACTGTGTACAATCACTGCCATCCTGCACTTGCACCTCACTAGGTTAGTCTGGAAACATGGGCACTAGCTATTGCGAGGAGGCCGGGTCTGTAACAGCTTCGCTTATACAGAGTGCCTCAGTAAGATGCTAGTCACAGGTTGAGCTCCTCCCCTGTTGTTCCACATCAGTCCTGAGTATTTGATGTAATAGCAAATTCTATTTTATTCTATATTCTATCCAATCCATTATATTGCCTGTTTTGTATACATAGTTACACTGTTTAAGGTAAAAATTATTACAGATTACCGAATGTCTGCAAAGGAGCAGAAAGAAATCCTAGCAAGTATTTTTAGTATATTGTGTTTTAAACTACTTCAAGTTGATTAACCGTTCACACTGCAGTTACAATGGTTATGTTAAAAAATTTTAGTTTTTTTTATTGTATGCATAGATCTTCTAATTCTTGTGTAATAGAATAGCTCTAAGATAAGTGATAATTCTAATCAGGGAAAAAATTGCTAGACATTACAACAGTATGGTAAATTTTAATGTGAGAACTCAAGAGAAAAGGATTTTCAGAACATTTTATACATCCGTAATATTTAAAATGAATTTGAACTGATCATGGAGAAACTGCTTTTGAGATATTTGGCTTTGTTTTGCATAGTTTTGTGGTTCTGCACAGTAAGTGAAGATAGAGAGTCATTAAGAGTCCTGCTTTCTATCTAATGTCCATCTCATTTTGAGCTAGTAGATAAAACAGGTCTACCAGTATGCAGATTTTTCTGATTAGGAACCCAGGTCCAAAACAGATCTATATTCAGCCTTACTATTTGTTGCTTCTCAAGCTAAAAATCAAGGGAGTGAAGAAACCTTCCCTGACTTTTAAAGAAGATCTAAGTTCGAAACAGGATGGTACCTAGTAATGTAGCATCAGCAAATAAATAAAAATGATTAGGATGAGCAAACTAAGTTCATAGTAACCAATCTGTTATATTCCAAACACTGAATAAGTTAATTTAATTCAAAATTAAATGCATTTTGTAGCAATACTTTTCCAGAATTCAAAAGGTATTCTTAAATGTCAGTATATACCCGGCAAAGAAAATTTTTTATTTCCAGAGAGCCCCATGACTGGGTGAAGCAGACAATACCTTGTATAAAATTGATTCCCTCATGGTGTTTGTTTGCACAAACTTTGTTTCAAAACCAGCCAGAAGTTAAAGGAGGTTTAACACATTTAGAAAAAAATACTACTGTTACAAATTGGGAATAAAATATAGCAAATTTTAAAATGGTCATTCTTCACGGAGCTCCACTTGCAGAAAAAAAAAATACAGCAGATATCAGTAAGCAAGACTAAAGCACTCAGTATCATTTGACTTAAAATCAGATACGTTCAAAGATTACAATCATTTGTGTTCCCTTTTCTCCTGGGTTTCTTTTTTCATGTTTAATCATATATGCGGAAGTTCTTATAATAAAGAGAGTGTGTTTTGTATGTTGTTAGTAAATCTTTTTCTCGGTATTGTAATCATTTAATTGATTAGGATAATGCTCAGATGATCAGAGAAGTGGAAGTGGATAAAGTGACAGTACTGGAAAGAAAACAAGTTGAAGCAATCAAGAAGCTCTGGGAAGACCCAGGAATTCAAGAGTGCTATGACAGACGGAGGGAATACCAGCTCTCAGACTCTGCAAAGTAGTAAGTGTACTGCATAATTGTCAGATTAATTCAGACTTTACAAAAGTTAATGAAGAGATAGGTTTGCTCAAATTTTATTATCAATACCCCAGATAAACAAAATAGTTTTTAATAATTTTTGGCTTTCTGGACATACTAAAACTATTAGCACTCCCAGTTCTGAAGTCAACACAGCTGGTACATAACTAATTCTCCTGTGTGGAAAATCATGAAGAACAGCTGTACAAAGTACATTGACAACAAGCAGGCAGGTCAGACAGTTCATAGTTACGTGAAAAGTTCAGGATATAAATATGAGAATGAAGATGTGCTGCTACCCCAGCTTTCCCTGAATTTCAACTGTGAAAGAAAATGCTTGAGATAACAGAAAATTACTTTGCTATGTCTGCAAAATACAAGTTACAAGTAACAGATTTAAGTTTCAGCTAGGAAGATTTAGATTGTTCAGTGATGGTTACACTTAACAATACGTTCCTGGGTCTTAGGTCTAATCATTCTTGACAAATGTTTATCTGTTCTGTTTCTAGTTAATCCTGTCTTGGAAAAGACGGATGCCACTTAGTCGCCTATTCTAGCCTCAGTTTCTAAGAAATCATCCACAATTGGAATTTATCTCTATTTTAAATTTTACATGCATCTTCCTTTTACTATTAGTTACAATTGAGGTATAAATAACAATTCACTATGTTTTCGTAGAGAAGAAATTTACTTATTTGTAAGAGAATTTTCGTCAGAATGGATAAGCGGTACGTTTATTTATGTATTTTTGGTTTTTACCAAAGAGAGATGATTGGGCAGAAAGAGCAGAATACGTTGCTGATCTCCCTCTTTCGTTTTGCTTACATAAAACAAAAGTCCTGCTACCTCTCCAGTTAGGATTTGGAGCATATTTTTACACTTTGGATTGATCCACTGTTGCCTTCTAGTGGTGAGAGAGGAGATTGCAGACGGCAGTGTCAGGCGTCAGTTGCCTATCCGACTTGCAGCGTACACCGCTCTTCTGCTTAGGCAAAATTCTGTTAGCCTAGATCTTAATTCCAGCTCTGAAAAGCACAAGAAAAACTGATGGGGCTGAAATTAGGGATGACTCTATGACTGGAGAAAAAGCTAAATACATTGCATTTTATATAAAAATGTATAAAGTTGAAGCATCCACATTTGCAGTGCTTTCCATTAATTACTTTTTCTGAATCCTGTCCAACAAACATTCACATTTTTGTGTGCTATTAGTTCACAAATTAAATTAGAGAGGATAGCTCTTCAGGTAAATATTATGGAAAGGATTAAGATTTATATTTTTTGTTAAGATCTCAACTCCACTGCTTATTTTGGGGTAATAGAGTAAGGCTTATACAAAAGTAAATTTCATCATTTTATGTAGGGCCCAATTTGTCTACAGCATATTTGAGCAGCATCTCTTCTGATGGGTTTTAGCCAGGCTGGAACAAACACAGCGGTCTCAGTAAAGGTTCTGCACTGTTTTATGCCAGCAGCAATTGCTCTAGGCCATGCACAACTGGATTCCCATCCAGCTACTTCTGTGAGAGCACTAGAGTGCCAGCTGATAGGTGGTTGCTTGTATTTAAAGCTGTATGGCTAATTTATGACTTAATAATTTTGTTTCTGTTATATATTTAACTTTTCAGTTATCTTACTGACATTGATCGTATTGCTATGCCCTCATTTGTGCCAACTCAGCAAGATGTCCTTAGAGTCAGAGTGCCAACTACAGGAATTATCGAGTATCCTTTTGATTTAGAAAATATTATATTTAGGTAAGACTGAGCACTGAATGACTTCAAATACAGCTTTATTACAAAAGCACTTGTTGGGACCTCAGCTGTAAGATTTTGAAACCTTTTTTGTATGTGTTGTCAGCCTGCAAATTTAATAGAGTAATTTCCAGGTGTTTCAAAAGTTTCCTTCTGTGATTTACTGGAATTGTATAACAGAAAGCTTTCCAAGTTTTCCAAGCACTACATACACTGAGCTGTTTGTTAGATTAATTAAAAAGGCGATTACAGGAGTTCAGAGAGCAGGTATTTGAAATGTCAGAGTTCCAGTACAAGAAAATAATTTAATTTAGTTTTGAGCCAACAGTTTCTGCTGCACACCTTAGGCCTTACAGACCTGATAAGTCCCTCCCTTAAACTGACAACTTACTTACAGTTAGGCAAAGAAAGAGAGAGAGACGAAAAAATGAGAAGTAGGAGGGTAAGAAAAGAAAAAGCATATAATGCATAAAGACCTGATATTTAGTGGAACTGAGAGGAGCACAAAATGCTACTGAAGTGGAAAAAAAAAGCAGAAAGTCATATAAAAGCCCTTAAAAATATCTTATTTGATACTGAGTAAACTACTATAACAGCTGGCCTTCTTACTTTTTATAAGGTAAGGCAGATCTTTTGGCATGCCCTGGAAGAATACATGTTCTTCCACAAAACTACCTGTTCTTGTCATGAGATTGTCTGAAGTTAAACATAGAATCTCTTGTGATAACACATTATCAAAGCAGAAAAACTGTCAGTTTTCTTCTTTTTCTGGACATTTTACCTTGGATAAAATGTGAAAAATGTGTTGAAACTGTCTGCAAAATTAAAGAAGTTTAATATGGAATTACTATAATTGTGACTATTTTTAATGTTTTTAGTAGTGATGTTATGTGATACATGTATATGTGACAGCACAGGTAATTTTTGTGCATATTTTTAATTTTAAAATACATGAGTTACCAAACTGAACACTCTGCCTTTGTAAAACAGCAACACTTAAAGAATCAGCATAATTGCGTCTCAAGATGGCATACATGTGTCTTGTATGTACACTAAACTACAGTGGAAGTTGTGACAGTGAATCAAGTTTAAACACTGAACATAACATATAAAGATATATTCTTCACGGTTCATATATCTTAAGTAGGCAAGCTGTTAGAGGATATTTTGCTATATTTAAAGCATCTTATGAAAACAATTAAAATGCGAACAGTATTTCTCTTTTAACAGAATGGTGGATGTAGGAGGCCAAAGATCTGAAAGGAGGAAGTGGATTCATTGTTTTGAAAGTGTTACTTCCATCATTTTCTTAGTTGCATTAAGTGAATATGATCAAGTCTTGGCAGAGTGTGACAATGAGGTAAGGAGCTGGTGTATCTAAAGTTGGTAAAGCAAAAAGATGCATGCTTTTGTAAGAAAGACAGCAGTCACATGTATTTTACAAACTCACTTAGTAAAAACCCTAGAACTACATTAAGCAACTCATCTTTTTTCTTTCTTTTTAAATCAATTTCCAGGAAACACCAGATATAAAATCAGTATACCACACTTCTGTGCTAGATTATTTTTGTCACGTTGATACATGCTCTTCACAAACCAAAGAGAAGTTTTATAATACTGCAGTATTAGTGAACAACCTGTTCTCTTTGTGTATCAAACTTACTGAATCATTGCTGTTTTAACTGACACATTCCCCAAAATCTCTAAATCCTATTGAATGTTTAGCACCTTTAGTGTATTGTCCCATTTATCTAGTTCTGAGGTCCATTTTATTGCACCTGGAATGCATACGAGTCCTTAAAGTGTCATAATTAACATATATGCACCTATTCAAGAGAACTGAGGTACAGTAACTTAGACTCAAGTTCCTTCCCAAGATTTGAAAATGTAAGAGTTCTCCATCTGGTTTGGAGATTTGCTGGCATTACCAGTAGCAGATGTTTTAGCAGTGGATGCAAGAAAACAAAAGTAGCCAGAGAAAAACACATTGATGGAATTACATTACTCTTTGGTAGAGGCTGCTTTACATCCTGAAGTGTGAGGATGTTCAAACATTCCTCCTCATCTCTTAAAACCTTTGAAAATCTAAGATGCCCAAACCCCAAGCTCTGTTTGAACCATGAAAAGCATACCCTAATACTGTAGGTACTACTTGTTTTTTCAAGTTGATTCACTTGCTGAAGTGGTAGAATATCTTCAAAGTATGCTTTTTCCTTGTAATGCAAAAACAACTTGGGTACTGTAAGTAATTTTGGTTTTGCTTCCATAGGTCTTGGAAATCTTGCCATTTTTTACATTAGAAATTAGGAGATATTTACCTAAGATAAATACTGTCATCACAAGTTTTTTTCCAGACATTTTTTCCAGACAGTAATGTCCAAATTTTTGTTCTTTACCCAGTTCTCTCAAAAGGGACAGCATGACCAAACTTTATTACTAATATAGATAAGTAGATATTTTCTTATCCTTTAGTTATGCTGGAATACGCTAATACCAGTTATTGGACCCAGTATACCCTGTGAAGTGTTCTTACACTGAAGCCAGTCCACGGCTTCTCACTAATTCATATAGGATTTCAGGTAATTTCTGCTGCTGAGGCTTACCTTGAATTTCATGCATCATCATGTTATTCAGTTATGATGCAAAACTCAGTGAGTGATGGGGCAGAAAACACCAAGAGTAACAGGCAAGCCAGTGTATTGCAACTGTGTACTAAAAGTAATACTAAACAACTTCTAAGGAAACCTTCATGATGATTTACTCTTTAGAGTGTAACTTCAGACTCATTTTTGTGCTTGTAGAATCGAATGGAAGAAAGCAAAGCCTTATTTAAAACTATCATCACATACCCCTGGTTTCTGAATTCTTCAGTCATTTTGTTTTTGAACAAAAAAGATCTTCTAGAAGAGAAAATCATGTATTCACATCTAATTAGTTACTTTCCAGAATATACAGGTAAGCATTGATCAATCAATTTTTCCTCATTAGATTGGGCAAGGAAAATGGTATTATCTCAAATACTTGGTATCTGTCCTTCGCAATCCTTTTAGATAAAAACTTAAGTTGCTGGGTTCTAATTAGCATATACATATATATTTTTACACAGGGTCTTAACACAGAACACAGCCATTCTGTTAGCATTAGAATAGGAAATGCATTTTCATTTAGTCTGACGTCATATCCAGTGTACATAACACATTCTTTTCTTTTTTGAATGAGTGAGCACGCTACATTTCAAATATCACTAAGAGATGAGCAGCATCTTTTCCACCTAATCAACTTCAATCTCAAAACATAAGACACTGAGGAGACCTGGGTAACATGTTTATTAATCCAATTCTTTTTATGGTAAAAATCTATACTGTAGTTATACATTGTGGGCCTGTATATAATATATGTATGTACAACATTAAAAAGTAGCCTGAATGACTTTCCTGAGCAAATGGTCAGTGATGAAAAGAATGAGACAAATAATCACCAATTACTTTAACAGTGTTTTGTACTACACAAAAAAGTGCTTTGTACTACAAGACACATAGCATGCTAAACAGGTAAATCAGATACATGTTTTAGCCAAAGAAAATACATATAATGCAAAGGATTCAAAGAACAATTTGCTTTCACTTTTTATATGCTTCAACAAACTATAAAATATACTGTATATTTTGAGATATGTAGTTTGTTACAATATGAGCAGGTACATTCCTTAGATATTAGAAAGTGGAATTTGTAATCCCACTAATACATGAATGAGAAAATGCCAACAAGGAGTGTGGCTTTATAATTATTCTATAGGGAATCAACCTATTCACATACTGCCATGGGCTTCTGTCCTGATGCACATCTTTTAAATGTTCAAAAATACTAATTGTGCTTTTTGACTAGGACCTAAACAAGATGTCAAAGCTGCCAGAGACTTCATTTTGAAGCTGTATCAGGATCAGAATCCAGACAAGGAGAAAGTAATCTACTCCCACTTCACTTGTGCCACAGACACAGAGAATATTCGCTTTGTCTTTGCTGCTGTCAAGGACACGATCCTGCAAAGAAACCTGAGGGAGTTCAACCTGGTTTAAAAGAAATGTTTGCATCCACAGAGTGCAGTTTACTCATAGTATAGCTTGCATTGATACAAAGAAATGTCTTTTAAAATACTATTTACATAAATGTAAGTGGGGGATATATTTACTGAAGAAGTAATGAGTTTCAAAGTTTACTATTCTTTAAGCTGTTTTCACATTTCCTATTCATATTGCCTATTCATTTCATAGTCTCATACTAATTTTGCCTGTGTTTGTTTATTTTTGTTTGTTTTTGACATCATTTGGAATTAAGTGTATTTAAAAGAATGTATATAACTGCATTGCTGTCTGTCTGGCTTAAGGGTTTTTTTCACTTATCATTTATAATCATAGCTTATAAAATTTTAGGAAATGATGCTTTACAAATGACAAGTTTGTGCCATTTTGTTTAAAATATTCTGAGTAATGTAGCTGAAACACTTGAGTAAATATGCTACACTTTTTAGCAGCATCTCTCCATACAGCTGCTATGCCAAAAACATTATTTTTTTGCAAACATTACAGAAAGTTATTGATGATTCCCTTTCATTTTTGCCTTCTTGTTCAAGTGCCTGACACTAATAAAAAAATCTTCCCCAGTTAACAGAATGACCTACTAAGATCTTTGCAGGTAAACAATATACTTCTCTCTTTCCTTATGGGGAAAAGTTTGTCTATTACCAGCAAGGTGTTCAAACTTCTGAGTGTTCACTGCCATGGGAAGAAAAAGAGGTCATCCGCAAAGCTGCGGGTGATGATAAACAAGGCTCTGAGCTGCTCCGTGTGAGTACAGGAACTCCCCTTCTGTGCTTTTCAGTGTCCTGTCACTGAGATTCACAGCGAGTTTGGTAGAAATCAAATAGTGGCAAAATCTCTAAAATTTCCAACATTATCAGATCTTAGATACAAACTTCCATTACACATGCCAGCACTTTAGTCACTTGTTGCTCGCCATCAAAAATTTTCAGACCTGCAGACTTGCAAATGTTTTTTACATGTAAAAAGCAGAAGTTACCAGCACTTGTTCAACTAAGTGAGCAGCACTAGTGTCAGAGAGTGTTTTAGTAGGACAGTGTTTTTTTCCATATTCATTCAGTCCCCCAAACATGGTAAAATTCTACTGCATATAAATATACTAAAATACTTTTTTTGCCCCCAAACAGAATTAAGATAGTAAAGGTTTTTAATATCAGCATAAAATAACTATTTTTGAACAGCACAAAAAAAAAAAAAAACCCTCAAGTTACAATGATGGTCAATCTGTGTAATGCGTCTGTGTACATTTATCCAGGTAGACAGCTCAGTCCTGTGAAAAGTAACATCTGACCTTTCACTGTCCATAAAAAAGGTTTAATGATTAACAAATTAAACAGCCTGGTCCTTTTTCTACAGCAGTACAGAAAAAGCACAGCATGGCTGCAGCTCCTTCTGGTTCTTAAGAAAAAGTTTACCATTCAATGCGTAAGCTTTTTAGGGTTGGAACAAGCCTTAAAAAAACTGTTCATAAATTCCTTTAAAGCTTTTCTTTCAAAGAGTAACACTTACCTAGGCTTTCCTTCTTCTTCTTTTTTTTTTTCCTGATAGGACTAAATGGCAATAATAAACACTGAGGCAACAGTGCAGTAGTGCAGCATGCCCTGGAAAAAGTTACAGGGTACAGTCACATTTGTTGTACTACAAAATACCAAAGAGGACTAAGAGGAAGCTCAGAATAAAATAACAAATCTGTGCTTGCATATTTTACATTCATAAGTCACTCCTGAGAAATATAGCCATCATTTGAATCAAACTCATGCTCAGTTGCGCAGTCCCAAACTAAACAGTATTTCTCAAAAAAAAGTTGTCATGACGTCTTTGCATTTCTTCTGAACCTCCAAGTACATAAGAAACAAAACAGAAAAAAATTATAGAACAGCCCATTTGATGGAAGAAAACTGGAGGAAAACATGCCAGACATGCCAAACCCCTGGAACTGCTTGGAGCCCAGTTTGAAGCACTGTAGGGATTAGGGAGGAAAACATACTGAAAGTTTGACATCCAAATCAACATTTGCTGTCCATCTAAAAAAGCACACTGCAAACACAAATTCTGAGTCTAGCTTTGCAAAAAGTAAGATTGCCACCATTTTACTATCCCTGTCAATATGACTAGAGTAATTCCTTTCACACCTATCTAGGAACATCAAATCAATAGTTAAGAAAAAGGTGTTTCTCAGTTTGCCTGATACAAGGAGAAAGCAAAACCCACAAAAGTAAAAATGTGGACAAGAACCAGCAAAAACAAAACAGGAAAAATCCTTCTTGGATTCCAGTGTCTTGTCATATCATGTCTGTTCTAACAGTCAGGCATCTCCCTTCAAAAGTATTAAAGGAATATTAGAAATTCTTATTCCTGATTTGTCATAAAAACAACCTTCAAAACCTCTTACAAAAATCTCCTATAAGTAGAATTTTAGATATTTAGGTCTATCTTACAAAAGCAAAAGTTAGTACATTATTAATATAATTGTAATAATATATACACACTTGCTTATTTTGACCAAATAATTCCAAAATAATCCACCAATAAGAACATTAATAGTCAAAAACCTGAGCATGTAGTAGAGTTTTAAACAGGAAAATGTGTCAGTTATTGACTACTATGTTCAATTTTGGATAGAAAAAGAATATGGCATTCAAGAGTGGCATAAGCAACCATGACAATAAGCTTTTCAGGCAAAGATGATTAGTGTGTTTTCTGTATGAAAGCATAAGTATTCTTTGTAAAATACTGATCTACCTTATGAGACAAATATTGTAATACACATGAAAAACTAAATTGACAAACTAAGAAACAGATTTTGCACCATACCTAAAACATCCTCAAACAAACAATTCCCATTAGCAGGATTTGCTACAGTTCCCCGCATTCCAAAACTCTTTTTCTGAAATGCATGCCCTTGCACCCCTTGAGAGCTGGAGGATGGAAAGAAAAAGGCAAGTCAAAGACTGCGTTCCAGTGCTGAACGAGGTCTCCACAGTGCCGAGGAGACCTCCCCTGCACCCTGTCGGCTCACAGGATCACACCTAAGCTACACGCAGAGCCCCAAAGCCCTCCTGAACAGCAGCCGGAGTTACTAGGAGGCAGCAGGATCTCAGGGCCCCGAGTCGCTGGAGAGCGGGGCGGCGCGATGCTCCGTGCGCGCAGAGCCCGGCAGCACAGCACGAGCTGACCGAGCAGCCGGGGCTCTGGGGTCCGGATACACACTCTGCCGCCGACCTCACCTGCCAGGGGAGCGTGGTGCTGTGGCTGCTTAGTGTAACTGATCCACACAGTCTTCTGCAAAGAGAAAAACCCCTAATGATATGCAGCCAAAATGAACACAGAGAAAACAAAACAAAACAAAAAAAAAAAAGGAAAAAAAAGCCACCTTATCTGGAATGGACTCTTAGAGATGTATAAGGCTTGGCCCCTGGGAGAGGAACCCTTCACTGGTATTGGATGCTTTATTAATTCTTGCTTTATCTGCACTAAGCATTTATCAGTTCACATGGAGAAGAGATCACCTGGCAGAATTTCATCTAATGCTAGAAAAAATTCCTGTGAAATTGTGCGATGTGCTGCAGAAACACTGCAGCCTCTTGCCTTGCAAAATACTTACCTGATTCCAAGTACTGAACTTTTTAAGTATCTTTTTTCAGGAATTCAAATGTGGAAGGACCATGAAGATATGAAAACAAAAAGCTTCTGATTTCTTCTGTGGCATATTCCACTGAGTGTAGAAGCCAATATATAAGGAAATATACAAAACTCAAAAGGGTGTCAGGAAATATGTAAAACTCAGAACAAGTTATACCGGTGCTGACATCATATGGCACAGGACGAAGATACTTACAAACAAGCCACAAGATTTATAAATCCTGTGAAGATATGCAGTTTATTTATTGAAACCATATTACATTTTAGACTTGTTAAGCAACTTGCACATTTTAGTTCAAATTCAAGAACTATGTTGTAAGTATTAAATTTTAACTACAATTACACAGTAATACGAATATTGTATTGACTATTGAGTGGCATTTAATTTGTTATTTACAGATACATAGTTAAAAATAATTTGAACAAAAGACCTAACAGATTTTTTGAGGACTGTATTTTGTGAAGTAGCAAGATAATAAATAATTCCATATTTACAGAACTTGTATTTCTAAACAGATTTCAAAGGAACCTGGTGACCATGTGACATCATCTGTGATTTTCAATGCAACTAGAGGAAAAAAAAACACATTAAAACAATATTATACGCTAACTTCAACTTTTAAGTCCAGTTATTATAAGGACAATTGAGTCTGTCCTTATAATAAACCAGAAGTAATGACTAAATTTTGAATTCTGCTCTAAGATTCCCACAGCAGAGGCTGTACCTTGTGTTTTCAGAAACAGGATTTGGCCCTGTTGTTATTTTCTACCTGAAAATTTTGTGCAATGGTAACATTGATTAACAGTAGGATCAAGTGAAACATTCAATTAATGCACTACCGAAAGAATCAAGTTTAATTATGTACCAATAAAATTCAGTTTGTCTACTCAGGAAAAGTGCTGGGAAAAAAATGAAAAGCCATGCCAGTGACCATGCAGCTGAGTGGAAAGATGCAACAATTTTACTTACAGATGTTCTTGTAATGTGTCTGGCATATTTTACAGCACTTTTCATAGCTCATCAATCTGGATCCAGTAGAATTAATGGTCACCATCTTTTTTGAAATATATATTATATTTTTTCCTTTATTTTCTTAGAGCTAATTGTAATTACTACAACTATGACGAAGGTACATGACTCAAAATAAGTAAATCTAGCTAACAGTCATCTAGAAAATATTTTTCAATAAAGGCCATGGTATACTTTTAAGTACTACAGTGTACAGACCTAGATGCCTGTATTTAATTTTTATTATGATCCCCAGTTAATTGCATATAAATTATTAATAAAACGAATATTACATATAAAATTCTACTTTCTTGTTGAAAAATGTATATATTGAAATATGGAATGAGGCGGAACAGAACAGATATCTAAATCTGCAGTAATCCTGTAAACGACACAATGGCGTGACTGAATACCTTTCTCACCCAGCTGGTTTATAATCAGCCAAGTTCAATATTGTCTGTATTTTAAATTCCATTTATATTAAGGGAAGTAAATGCAGTATCTACGAAAATAAAAAAAATAGGAAGAACAGAAGTTTTCTATTGAGAATAGCAAAATTCATGCAGAACTTTATGGAGAGAGAGAAAAAGAGGTAAAGAAAGGGAAAAGATCCTTTATTGCTTAGGAAAGATTTATTGATTGGAAAATGATCTCTAGAAAATCATGCTCTGATTACAAGCTGCAAGAACGGGGTGGTGGGTAAGTCCTATGCTAATTTTTTAACATTCTGAATCCTGATGGAATCAGGACACTTTGAGATGCTTTTAGTTCTTATGTTAAGGCTTTTAGCTAGCACACATCAAAATAGTTTATACCAAAATGGCAAATCTGAGATAATTGTTATTTTTTTTCAAAGCAGTTTAAACACAGCACTGTGCTGCCCTTAACAACTCCTTCATCATTAATGGTTACATTGATTAAGCATTACTGAAGAGCACTTGACAAGATTCAAGAATCAGGAGTTTGTTGGCAAAATAAAAGAAATAATTGCAGATGATAAACTCGTGAAAACAAAGACTCTGTGAGCAGAAAATATATAGTAAGTGAACTGAAGAGTCACACAAATGGGAATGTGCAAAATACTTGCAAACAGACGTGTTAGTTGCAGCATCTGTACAGATGATACTGGGGATAGAAGGAGACACTAGGAGGCAGCTGATGGAGTATTCGGGAATGAGGTCATGATGAGGCTGCAGATGCAACTATCAGGTCCAAGATAGAAGTGATAGCTTAAAAGCAAGCAAAAACCGATGCAGAGTGGCACTCAGTGCAGTTAAGGACACAACTTATCTAAGGCAAAGTATTCCGTTGTTTTGGCATGATTATAACCTGAGTTACAGACCTGTTACAGAACAGTGGAGGAACAGAGTCATTGCCGTAGTTTGAAACTCACTGATCTTTAGATGCAATTTACATTAAAATGTCAAATAATAAATGTCATGGGTAAGTTGTATGGATTTTTCACCAAATAAATAGTTACTCAACAGCAGAAATAGGACAAGAAAATTTTAAAAAGTACAGTTGCAATTTAGCATGCCATTCATTTTAAATTTCATAATAATGCAACAGCTTGCAAGAAGTATCCCACAGCTTCAGGTTCTCCCTAATGAAATTCTGATTTTTTGGATATGAATCTTATAAAGTTTTATTGGGGAAGTAAAGTTGATAAAAACAACTGTACAATATGGTATTTATTATTAATATAAATTTGAGTGAGTTTTTTCCATTAGGCATTTTAGTTTGTTTAAAACACAATATTGCATAATCCAGGGGATATTTTTTGATATACAACAGTGTCCTTAAACCTTTGCCTTCCTCACTAAGTTGCAAATCTGTTAATAACACTAATTTAGAGTAATAGGGTTTCATTCACATTCTGGTATAGGTAGGAATTAATTTTCCAAATAATATTTTGTAAACTGACAGATTTTCTTTGAATATTGCCTTGAGTAGACTATAAAAAGTTCATACTAAAAATTGTGTTGTAAATTCATCATAACACATTCTATTCATTTACAAAAAGGTATTTGTTATCCAAGCATCCCCTTTGTCATTTATAGACATAAAAGACTTTTCCAAACAGCAGTATCCTTCTTAGAACTGGAGTTTCAGACTAGTGCTGAGCAAGTTCACATTTTCCCAGATGAAGAAATTGGAATTTCAGCACAGCATTATGTCTCAAAAGATACAAAAACTGAAGACAGAAATTAAATACTGGTTTTCAAATTATTTTTGGATTTAAATCAAACATCTGCTCTGCATAATACCATAAGAATTATTCCAGAGCTCAATTTCAGTATCAAATGTAAAGTAATTGGAGGTAAAACATACTCAGTTTATACTGTATTTTCAAAAAATGAAATCTGGAATTCATAAGCAGAAAAACCAGGATGTTAAATGTAGACAGATTTGTTTTTTTGAATACTTCTTTTTTTTAACGGTAACTATTTTTGTGACAATGATTCAATAGTGATATATCAGAAGACTGGTGCAACAATAATAAAGTCTCACAAATCCTCTTTTCCTCCATTTTTTTGTTTTGATATTTACAGTTCAAGTAGTTCTGCACGACAAAAAGGAATTAAAGGTAACATGTTGATTCAATGTTCTTCATATCTTGTTGTCTTCAGTGATTACAGTTTTGGTTGATTCTCTCTCACTTCTTCCAGTTTAGAAAGGATCCACTGTGTGAGGCAAAAGGAGAAAATAAAAACATTTCCTTAGTAGAAACCATGCAGAGCAACTGGAAATGTCAATGAGAAGGACAGACACTTCACCATCCACTCTCTCCCTAGCTGAAAGCAATCCCCAGCAATCCTTCTGTCAATTATTAATTCTTGAGTTTTTTTGCATGAAGACAGAAATGTTTAAATACCAAGATCTGACATGGGGACACTGAGGACCACAGCTAAGCTGACTGGCCTCATGGTTCAGTCTGCTGCTCAGCGGTTCAGGAAAAGGTCTTTCGTTAAACCTTAGGACACCACAGGACATGGTTACTAATACTGTACGTGGGTCTAGAGCTCAAGGCAAGGTGCCGATGGATCATAAAAGACAATGGACAAGAACAGTTTGCTTCAGTGTGATAATACTGCCCTTCCGACATCAGTTAATGTCAGTTCATTTCCATGAATTTCAAATTTGTGTGTTTACCTAACAGGCTGGAAGGGGAATTAGTTCCTGAAAGTTTAGAAAAAAAAGTGTAGGGGACAGTGACACGAGAACATTCCCCATCAGCACCGCAAGGCCAGGAACATTGCTGTTCCACTTATCTCTATGTCAAGTGTAACACAGTACAATTTCATTAAGATTTTGATTTTACCTTAGCATCTTCTGGAGTTTTAAAATTAATAATTTTTCCAAATTCTTTGGCATGGAACACAGACTTAACTCGTTCCTAAAAAAATCAAAATATCAGAAGTGAGTTCAGTTTCTCCAAACTAGACGAGGAGGAGGTCACCCACCACGAGGAGCCATGCGAGCCCAGCACCGCTCGTGCACATTCCTATGGGAACGCTCCGTGCCCGAGGGCACAGGGAGGGGGGGAGCCCCAGCCACGGAAACGGGCAGGAACGGAAAGCAGATAATGAAATATGAGGATCACAAAATCCAGGAATAAGTACAAATCGGTAATTTTCTGTTCCCACCGTGGCCCGGGGCAGCGGGAGCAGCGGCTGTGGGAAAGGTTCCCTAAGGACAAAGGGAAACACTTCATTAAGGGCTAGGAAGGGAGACGGCTCCTCTCTCCCTGCAAGCTGCATCCTC
>JAWLRI010000811.1:1998821-2026700 GCA_034781795.1 Crypturellus tataupa | reverse complement strand
TCGCACGGACCGACACAGCCACCAGCCCGAGCGCCAGCCAACGCTGCCCGGCCTTGCGTGCTCCCTGCAGCACGTGAACAAACTGAGGGACTTGGTTCTTTGTTCTGACAGACACGACGCCAGGGCTGCCCCGACGTCCCCGTCATCTTTAACAACGTGAGAAGCTTCTTTTTAAAAAGGGAGAAAAAAGAGAAGGCAAGTAAATTTGTTGATTCAAAAGCAATTTAGTCACCATCCCGACAAAAATTTAGGATTAGTTCTCTAGATACCTTGCCTCTATAAGGCCTGTCACCAGAGCTTGGCTTTTTCTTTTTAAATGCATTCCTCAGCTTGAGCTGAGGAGGATACAGTACGTGTATCTCATTGTGATTTTTATAAGAATATTGTACTTTTGAGGGACTTGATCACTAGCAGATGCAAAAAAATCCTTTGTGTATAGCATATACATAAAGATATATCCCCCTGTATATGCATATGCAGGGAGATTGGTATAACATACACAAATTTCTGTGAAAACAATAATTCTGCATATTTTATATGCTGACTTTTGGCTTTGGACAGAATGCATGATGGGTATTCTGTGACATTCTGGAGAAAAACAAACAAAAAAAGTACCACAAGGCAGTGCATTTAGCAAAAAAGAAATTGTCTGAAAAACAAGTTTTCAGGTGCAAGGTCCCATTCTGCTGTGCATGAGAGGCCTGTTATCCCAGCAGTTTCCTGAAGGCAAACGTCAGTTCCCCTCCGCGGCGCATCCCAGCTGGGAATTCCGGGGCCGGGAAGGGGCGGGAGCGCGGGCGGAGCCGGGCACCCACCTTGGCCTCGATGCGGAGCCGGCGGCCGTCGACGATGAAGGGCTCCTTGGTGAACTCGTCGTACGTGTACTGCCACTCGCACGTGAGCTGCCCGAAGGTGCCCTTGGTCACGAAGAGCACGCCGCTGCGCGGGACAGAGCACAGTCAGTCACGCAGGAACGCGGCACAAGGGAGAGCACCTACAGCTACCAAGTTAACTAATCCCCGAAAGCGACGTCATCGTTTAAGAGCAGCTCACATCTAGTTACGCAGCCTAACCAGCGAAAGTCTCAGTCCTGAAGGCCCACCTAAATGACCCGTGTTTTTTAATAGCAAAACGGTAACACTACTTCTAGCTTTTTTCTAGGAAAAGTTTTATGGACTCTTCACCTAAGAGGGATGCTCGACATTCCAGGGCTAGACCTTACTGGCCTCCCACTCCTGCAGGAAGCCGATTTATAGATGAATCCGGCAGTTCCGCCGGGTCCGGCCTGGCCAGACCTACAGCAAACTCGGCAGCGCTGCCCTAAGCAGGACTGTTACTGCACCAAGCGCGATCCCCCGTTCTTCCTTCTGCGCACATAATGCCAGACACATGAAAGCAGCTGCCCGCCAAAAGCCAGAGAGAGCACGCTTGTTTTGATGATACAGTTTCAAGCTACTTATTTTTCAGAGACAAAATGTTTTACCTTTTAGTTACCATTAGCAAATCTGTACTGTTAACCATGGCATGTGCAATGTATCTGAATTTTGCAAATCTTCCATTTTCAATTTTCTAAAAGAGATAAAAAAATGTATAGCTTAGAATACGTGATTAAAATGTCATGTATTCATTTTGTGCTGTGCTTAAAATATATTTATCCAAGTAAAAGCATATTACCACATGCTTTTAAATAAAAGGCTGCTTTCATAAAGTCAGAATGTGACTGATCTGTGACATCTTACGTTACTGATTACATACAATTATTTCATCTCTCTTAATGCACCTATACACGTAACATCAACTCTAACCAAATCTGACCAAGAACAATAACGTAATTTCCATAAAGATTTCAGAACTCATTTTTCTATTTAGTATAGTGCTTTCCAAACTTGTACTGATCCATGAAGTTTAGAGAAGAAAGTAAGAAATAAGCAGATTCAAAAAAAATGTACGAGGGACCTTTAAGTGGAGTCACCTGCAAAATATGAATCATTAACCCTGGAAGCAGATCTATACCTAACTCCACACAAAAACACGGGACTGTGCAGACAGCAAAGCTGAACTAACATGCTTCAGATAATGCAGAGTATTTCTATTTGGTTTTGGCCTTTTTTTTTTGGTTTCCAACCAACTTGCTTAATTTCTGTATTTCCTGTGAATACTGTAGAATTTTCTTTACTAGGAAATTGAATCTAGAATACGAATGAGAGCAGATTATTCAGTTTTAAATACTGAGGCTTTGCAACTGCAGCATGTCTCGGCAGTCGGAATTCCTGACTTTCCAAGCTGGGAGGGACCAGATTGCTATTCCTGCACACAGAGCAGGATAGCAGCATGACTGCTCCACGTTCCCCATCTGCTCCAAGTTGGAGGGAAAAACAGATTAGCACGTACGATGATTTAATGATTTAATAAACCATTACCTATGAACATACCGTTGCGGATACCACATCCCAATATTGTGTAACAACAGGTGAAGTTACACAATGAAACAAAACAATAAAACAATTTTATGAGTTATCAGCTTTGCAGTGATTTATATTCCCTAGATGAAAGAAAATGTCCATTTAACTAGGCCTTTGCTACAGCTGGAAAATCTGAAAACAACAGAGAACTCCACTTGGTCTAATCAATTTATTTTTTTAAAAAAAGATGCCTTCCTTCAAAGATGCTGGTTATTTAGTGACCAAGGTACACAAACACACAACATACACAATAACTTCCAAACTCGTCAGAGAAAAAAAGAGAAAAAAAAGGCACAAGGAGCACAAACGGCCTGCCGGAAAGTTTATGTTATTTCACTCCCTCCAGCTCAGCTGGGCTGCGAAACCACATCGCACGTCCACCTGCATGAAGTCACTGCTTGAATTGAGCCCTGCCAGAGCTAAAGGGAAGGAAGAACTCAACAAGAAAAATGGTACGAAAAATAAGAAAGGCCTTGGCACTTTCTTCCTCTCTTTTCTAGAGACGATTTTGGAAACTCTTTATTGAGATTCCACGTACGAGTCACCCTCCTCCTGATCTGAATCTCTCCCTGCCTCTTGTATGTAGTAGGAGCTTGGAATTCTTCAAATAATTGAAAACAAAACAAAACAAACAAACAAACAAAAAAAAACCCAGGAGCCCCCCAGCGCCTCCAGCTGCCACCGGCAATGTGGACGAACCGGGAGGCCAGTGCAGGCGCAGGCCGCTCGGAGCAGCGGCACGGCGGGACCCCGGCCGAGGACACCGCGGTCCGGCGGGGCGAGCGGAACCGCTTTCATGGCCCGAGCGGCGCAATGGGACAGACAAGGAAAGGAGGAAGGAAGGCACTGCCAGGAAATCACACACCTGGGGGAATTCCGTAGGTGGAAGAGAAAGCGCTAGTGAGCAGGAGAAAAAAAAAAAAGAAAAAATCGCAGTTGTATTCAGTGCTCAACACCGCAGCACCACCAGTGACCTCCCGTAGTGACCACAACTACTCCAGACTCTTCCGAGCACAAACACAATCACTCACATAGAGAAACGACTGCAGGTGAGAGGTATCTAGCAGCCCCTGCCTGCGCGGGCCCCGAGGACGAGAGGCAGCTTCCTCCTCCTGCGAGGGCAGACCCTTTCCTTAGGCTTCGTGTGTAGCCGAGGCGGGGGCTGGGGCCCCTCTCTGCCTCTCCCTTCTGCCGTGTTACTTTGGGCAAATCCTATCACCCTGCTGCAACTTTTGGAGTTTATAGATGATGGACCGAGAATTACAAATATTTTTACGGATATACCATACTTTGCTGACCCAGAGATAACCTGATGAAAATACTACTTAAATGTTCCTGCAAGTCGAGAAAGCGTGTTTCGTTTCACCGAGCTGTCCCTCGGGGAAGCTCAGCCTGTACACGCAGCCGTCAAACGCAGACTCGTGCAGGCTGCGCCTCCTGGGCCTTACCTGTAGCACATTTATCTGTCGCTGCCGCAACCTAACACCCGGTATCACCACCTGCGCAGAGAGGCTTGCAGAAACGCTCGCTGTCCCGATGCTTCCCGAGAGCCGGATTCGCAGAGCGGCCCAACCCCAGCCCCGGCCCCCGGGGACCTGCGGCAAGGCAGAGATGGGGCAGCACAGGGGGCAAGTCGTGGAGAGCAAGCGCACGTGTCCCGGGTGCTCGCGACACAGAAACCAGCGCATGCTTTATACCTTTGTGGAACTAGCTTCATCTGAGTCAGCACGCCAAAACTCCTTTGAAGACTGCGACTACGTTGTATGTCTGGCATCCCTTTTTTCCGTCATCTTCAGTTTACCTTTACATTTTTAATTGGATTTTGGACTGAAATAGATTCTATCTATTTCCTCACAGAGTGCCCACATGTACAAATGTGAAGGGCTTGTGGTTGGACTCGATGATCTTGGAGGTCCTTTCCAACCCCAATGATTATGTTTCTGTGAACTCTGATGGCAATTTGCTGCTGTGAATTGCTGTCCACCAGCAATATTTTACCACTTTCCTGGCCCACCTCAAAGTGAGGTGACCTTCTAAAGCTACAGAATTACTATTCTTATCAGATTAACCTCGTATAACGCTCATCTTCCCCACAGAAAGGTTTCAGTGATTCCAAACGGTATTTTCCAGGTTATCTAGGTAAATCTAGGTTAGACATGTTAAAAAAAAAAAAAAAAAAATCGTAACAACTCGCACACAAACCCGCCTTCCTCGGCTCTGCTGGATGGGAAGCTGACCCCCCGCACTGCCCTGCCCTGCGCTGCCCTCCCAGCAGCGCCCGGCGGCTCCGACCCGACCCGTCGCGCCCGCGCGCGGCTCCGCAGGCACCGGGAGCGCTGCCGCCTTGGGAACCTCGTGTCTCCTCCTGCCAGGAACACCAACCGCACGGGCCGCCGGGCAGAGCAAACCGGGCTGGTATGTGGCTGAACACCGGCAAACGCCTCGGAGGAGCACGCGGAGAACCCTCCCTGACCTACGCTTCCAGCACGACTTCCACGCCCAGACTTTTTGCGAGTTCTCAGCCAGAACCACGGTCCTTTCGGCACTCGTAGCACCCGAGGCGTTTGCAGGATCGGGCGCAGCAAGGCCTCAACGTCTCCTTCCGCACTACCTGTGCCAGGCAGCAGAGCCTGGGCGCGCTCTGCCCAGGACCGCTCCAGACACTGCCCGCTGTCCCACCGCACACGAACGTCCACGAGCTCAAACCGAGCTGCGAGTCACACCGACCTCCACCTTCTCCTGAAGCTATTACCTTTCTTCAGCTGCCAGTAACTACCTAGAGGCCTGCTATGCGGCAGGGCGGGCAGCATGTGTTCAATCACACCCCATCATTGCACGCGGCAGCGGGACCGACACTCCAGAAACACAACAGCTCCCCGGGAGGAGGGGAGCCGACAGCTGCGACCCCGAACGCGAACGGACGCCCAAGAATTATTTCTAAGCCATATTATGAGGAAATATAAAGCAATGGTGTCAGACCGAGAAATGCTGCAATTTCCAAGCATTTACTTCCAGATTCTAAAAATAACTTGCAAATAATGATCTGCAGAATGCTAAGTTAAGAAAATTGCAGGGTTGGCTCCAGTTACTAATTACATGGGATTCCTAAAAAACAGAAGTCTCATTTTCGCAGGAATGCTTCTTCAGTCAAAAAAGTAATGGTACTTCTATTTAAAACTCTTTTAGAATGAAGATATAGATTTTGTTATAAAATTTACATGCATTTAAGTTTTTTGGAAGACAGGTCAAAAAGACCAAATTTTATGGGATAAAATAAAAATGAAAATGCACTAAAAAGTCAATTATAAGCACAATAAAGGAAAAAGAAGTGTTAAATAATAGCTTTAAAAGGTAGTCTTTTCAACCTACAGCTAGTAAAACACAGCAGTAAGCTCTCAAAAAGCCAAACCTAATAATCCCTGAACTTTCAGGCACAGCAGGGCTTTTTCCGTACCAAAGGCCAGTGTAGTTTCTGCCTTCTCGCAGCAAACACTCGGGCTCTGCCTGCTCCGCGCAGCCCGGCGCTCCCAGCTCGGGCGAAGGCTCCCGGCCGGCGCACCCACCGTGCCCGCGGGCGCCCGGGTGCGCAGGGCTGTGCGGGCCCCTTGCCGCCCCGACACGACACAACAGGCCAGGCCAGGCCAGGCCAGGCGCTCCTCCACTGCCACCGCCGGGGCCGCCTGCGCCCCGGAGCTCTCCTGCGCGCCCACCGCCCACGGGCGATTCCAGTTCTTCAGCTGGGGCAGAAAAGGTAACTCCTGCCCGCAGAAACTACTGACACACGGATTACTGAAAAGAAATAAAAAAGGAGGGAAACTATTCAGACTTCCCAGTGAAAACAAAAACACAAACAAATCACAAAAATAATTTTAAAGCAATAACACATAAAGTTACACACACACACACACACAGAAATACAATACAGAATTATGGGGATTCAGTGGTTTTCTTGCTCCTTTTTTTCCCCCTCTTGCTTAATTAAGAATTAATAACATCTTGCTAAATTAAGAACTTTTGCACTTTATACATGCCTTTTTCTCAAGTTGAAAAATGATTTTACATAGAGTTTGGCACTAGAGACTTTTTTTGATTTTTTTGTTGTTTTTATGAAGATATTAAAGAATGATTTAAGAAGGGAGTAATTTATAGTCACAACCATAAGTAACTAAACAAACACTTGTCTTTCACACACCTCAGGACTCCAAATGATATATAAACTTAGTATTTAAAAATAGCCCTAAAAGAAATGACAAAACCAAAATATATTAAGTGTTCCTTTTAAAAAATATAAACTTTTAAATGCTTTTTTTGGATAACTAGTGTTTCTATATGATCTAGTTCCAGGAAACATGAGGAACAATGTTGGAACAGAACAGATGAATCCATTTTTAGATATACTTTTTACACTTTTATTGTTTAAAAAAAGAAAACCGAACAAAATACTTCTGAAATATAAAATAAATAGAATATAAAACAATCAAACAGCATTTTAATAGCAATAATGACAGTACAACTCAGTAAGGTTACACTGGACACATTTAAAGGCATTGCATCTAACAAATTATGATAAAAACTGTAAAACAATTATGCAAATGCAAAAACAGATTAAATAGTCTTAAGAGAACTGCATCTGGAAATAAACTCTAATTCACAGTTTTACTTTGTACTTCTTTATATTGTTAAATATTTAAATATTATCATCTAATATCTCTATATAGAGATTATTATTTTTATTTTATTCTTTACCTCTTCGCCTAACATCTGGCATCATATACTTCATTTGCCCACATTTTATTTTTGCACAATGTTAAAAATATGAGGCTACTAGCCGACAATGCTGATTTCTCAGTGGAACTAGAGCAGCAACATTTCATTCTCAAAGGCCAAAAGAATATGGCAAAGGCCCTGCATAGCTGTAAGAGTCCACATTACCCTAACTGCCATCATCATCATCATCATCACTACTACTGAGAGTCTTAGTCCATTCCCTGTAGGCCTGTCTTTTCTGAAAGCATGATAAGGGAAGAAGAAAGCAGAAGTATTAGTTCAGAAGAGCATTAGTTTGAGCCAGAAAGTTAGTTGATCAAAACAAAATAAAAACCTCAAAAGAAAGCAATTCTGAAGTGGCATGTTAATTTGGGATACAGCACAAGCACTCAACGTCACATCTGTCCTATTTCTATTTGGTCAGCATATGCAGGTACTAACTGTAAAAAAGATGTTGTATTCAAATGTAATCTGCTGAGCTGCTGAAAGAGCTACAACACACTGGGGGCACACAGGCCTGTCACCAGACCTGCAGCCACAGAAACCACACAAAAGGGAAAATTATTTTTTTGTAAGAAAATACTACGCTAGTAAAGAACTACTTCAGATGAGGAACATGCAATACTCAGTCTCATGCAAATAACAGAAACATCTCTAGAACAAAAAACATTAATATGCACAACAGTAGTAAGATAAAGACATGAAAGATACTATACCAGCAACTAACACCTGTAAAACAAATTACATAATTTGTTTTGTAATGTTGTTTTCTAATTTGGCTAAGTTGAAAAATTGCACCCTTGTTCGAATTTTTCACAACTCTTCTTCAGGAACAATTCTACTGAGAACTGCCAGCAACAAAAATTAGTATGAAAAATGCCGATTTTCAACTTTAGCTTTTCAAAAATGGTAGCTGCCACACCAAAATGACAGGTGGTCCTTATTCCTTATGTTTTTCAAGTTGGTAAATTGTAGGTGGTGAGACTCATTCACACAGTAACCCAAAAACTAGAACCACGTATTTCAAAAGAACGGTGGTCAATGCTATGTTCTTCTATGCAAATTTATGCAAAGTTAAGAAGCAAAACCAACACAAAGTCATTACACAAGTCTAAGCATTTTAAATCTGAACTTGCTGGCTTGCTAACATTCTGTCTAAACAGAGAAGGAGATGTTTTGGAATCCGTTTGCCTACCAGAAGGAAGAAAAGTATTAGCAGTTAAGTGTTCCTTGATAGCACCCTTTAAGTGTGCTCCAGTTGGGGCACTCTGCTTTGAAAGACTGTCTTCCTCGTGGAGACCACAGGGAGCAGCTCTCCCAGAGGGAGGCGGGCACAGCAGCTACCCGCAGCCTGGAGCAGAACCAGGCTGCGAGGGAAGGCAGGACGCAGGCCCCGCTCCGAACGCACCGAGTAGGCGTTCTCTCACACAGAAAGTGCAAAGGCCACGGAAGCGATTCGGAAGGAACAGAAACATTCAGATTGGAACTGGATAGGAAACAACCGTGGCAATTCTCAAAACAGTCTAAAATTGTGTTAAGAGGCTACTTAATTCTTACAATATTCTCCAAAATAAGTTTTGCTGGTTCAAAAAAAATGCTTATTTTTTTATGACATCTCCAACATCTCTTGGCACACTTTTTAAATTAATTATTCAATGTGAATTTTAAAAGGTCTATTATTTTTATATCGTGAGTTTTCATTCG
The DNA here is from genome assembly GCA_034781795.1 of Crypturellus tataupa. NCBI lineage: Eukaryota > Metazoa > Chordata > Aves > Tinamiformes > Tinamidae > Crypturellus > Crypturellus tataupa. The sequence goes on along the minus strand of JAWLRI010000811.1, from coordinate 2,017,767 downwards.
CCTAGTCAATACTTTCATCTTTATTTCCTAAAAAAAAAAAAAATCAGTTTTACTTGTATCAAAGAAAAAATAAAAACTCTATAAAGTAACAGTTGAATTTATTTCCACTTTAGTGGAAAAAAAAACAATATTCTGAGTTTGTTTGAAATGGTATGTTCTCCCCATCAAAATCTAAAACCTGTATTTAAAATGTGTATTATATAATTATTAGAAAATATATCTGTCTGTCGACTGTTTTATCAAATATAAAAAGTTAAAAAAAATATAATCTTCTTCTCCTTTTAAATTGTCCTGTATCTTGCACAAAGTTCTCCATATGTTGGTATAAACACGGTGTCTTTCTCAAAATTCCTTATGAAAGTAAATGGCACTTAAAACTGTTAAGTATTTATTTCAATATCAGATGAGTTAAATTTTATGGTAAAATATATTTCAGTTTCTTCACCTGTAACATTTGACTCCCGGTTCCATCTCTTAGTCTGTAAGGTCTAATAACTCCATCTTCACCAAAGAAGCGAGGAGGGCGCAGACTTATCACATCTTCTGATGAATCGGCAACTCTGAAAATAAAAGCAAAAAAATATAAAATATGCATCATGTCTCCCCTACGTTTTTTTAACTGTAATATTTAGTAAAGTTCAAAAAATATTTAAAATACAAATTAAATTCAAGTATTAGTAAAGTGACACCTTTGGTATATAAATACACACCCAGGACATAAGAAATAACAGAAGATTTAGCTCAGATACTCAATTTCATTTAGAAAATGATTATTAGAAGAATCAAATGGCAACAGATGGGTGCAATATTAACTACTATTTGAATAAAAATTTCTCACACAAACGATACAAAGACAATGTATTCCTTCTATTCACTGTTTCATCCGGTGTTTCAGTCTTCATTACTTATTTTACTTACTTTTTAATGCCCTGAAATGTGCTGCTTGCCATGTCTATGATTCCTCCAGTAGGCCTAGCTACTGCTCCCACTAAACCTTTCCCAACACCTTTGAAAAAGCCAGCTGCTCCTTCTCTTTGGGCTCCTAAAAATTTTAAAAGCAGAAAATAATTATAAAACATTTTGACATTTTTCTTATTACTATAATGTCAGCAAATGTAATTAATATGTAATTATCTAATTACATATGATATGTAAATACAATTTCCTCCATGCAAGGTTCAGCATCAATAGTACCTTAATTATAGGCAAGAATATAAAATCTTGATAGGAATTTCTACAGTTCTCAGATTTATGACCCCTCTCATCAAATGTTCAAAATTTTAGATTGTAAGAACACATTTGAAACATGATAATACCTGCACTTACCTCTTATTGGTTTTGTAACTATTCCTGTTATGCCACTGACAAAACCCTATCAAGAGAAATGAACAAGACTTAACATATGTATCTTCATACATTATTACAATTTTCTTATTATTTCAGAGGTAAATAACCTCAAAGTGCATGCTTTCAATGATTGTAAAATCCACCATAAGTGAAAAGAATCAGAAATATCTGCTTCGGTTTCTCCTTTCTACTCAATTCTCATACATCTTTCTTTAAAATTACCACTCCATTGGGGCAACATATTCGCAAAAAATAAGGTTCAAACAGAGGTGCAACCCATGGTGATTATGGCAGTCTACAGGTATATTACACTGTTCTGGATAAAATCTATTAAATTCTTTTTTTCCTCCTTACAGAAACTAATCCTTTTCCTCCACGAGTGATACCCTCTCTTAGACCAGTGGGTTGTCTATTCATGGCTTCTCTCCTTTTCTGCTGGTAATCCTCATCCATAGTTATTGCAGCTACTCCTTTTGCCATAGCACCTGTGATTCTTGAGGCTGCACCAGCTAATCCACCTAAGAGAAAATACAGGACTATAAGTAAAATTTCGATGTGATTAAATAATACTCTGTTATACTGCTCTGTATATGTACACTGCTCTAATAATAATGAAACTTACCAACAGCTCCCCCTACTAGTGCTTTAAGTCCCAATGCCATTCCTTCTATAAATTCTTCAGGACCCTGGATGGCTCCCTAAAAGAAAAGCACATTTATTTAAAGTTTAAGTAGGAGGTTTATAAACAGATATACAGTGTATACATATATACATGTAGAGATAGATAGATATACATATAGAGAGAGAGATAAAGAGGGAGAGAGAAAGAAAATCAGAATTATTTTTAAATACTAATTCAGTGTTGGAATTATGATCAAAGACAAATGAAAAAGTAGAGTTACTGGGAAATAAGCAACATAAAGTCTTTTGTGAATTGTTAGAGACTATCCTCTCTTTTTTTCTTGTCTGAATTTTCTAGTAACAATTCCTGGCACTTTCACTATGTATTTTCAATTATAAATCTAAATATAAGACAAGCATTTATTAATAAAACTCATGTTTTCAAGACAATCCATATGTAATAGTCCGTAGTATATTTCATATGCAGTAGAATTTTTTACCTGATAAGGCTCATAGAACAATGCTTCAACTCCTTCAGACAAGCCTCTTATGAACCCAAACGGATTACCCAAGACATCAAGGCCAAGAATAAGAACATACATCTGTTTAATAGCCTAAAATAAAATTCATTTTTTTTAGTAAAATATTGCAGAAATTACACTACAATGAGTAAAACAAACAGCATACTTGAGACAGTACATACATGAAAAAAGATTAGTATTTTAAAAACTCTATATAATTCAAGGACTAGAAATAGTAACATTTAAAAGGATTTTACAGTAAGTAAATCATAGAAACACACAATAAAGTTAGGCAAAGAAACTCTACTTTTTGAAAGTAATACAACTAAGATGAACTCTTCTGAGATTTTATGAAAAAAGCACATTACCCAGATTTTTCTCTACATAACATACATAACATAACAACAAAATTTGGTCTGCTTGCACATCCTGAGAGGAAATTTTGTTCACTGTAATTAAGAAACTTTTCAACTACATCTACGTGAAGAATTGGGTATAATAAATAAATAAATAAATAAAATAATAAAAACACTCAGGGGATTTCCAACCTTCTCTCTGCAGAAGAATCAAAAGTATGACAGACAATCCATTTCCCAATTAAAACAGAACTTTTCTCTTTTAGAGATGGTAGAGCACAAAATAATTACATTCTAAGAATATCTATTAACAATGATATGTGGATAAAACAGGCCTCATCTTTTTGCAGTAATGTGTCTCCTGATATCTCTCCTCAAAATGTTGAGACCCAGCAGGTCAGAAAGGGATAATAATTCTGACAGTAGTGGAGTTTGAGAGAAAGCATTCTTGGTTTGATACAAATCAAATCAGGAATGCTTTATCAAAATTGCAGTGTGTTTGCTATTTACTCCAAGTTTTGTTAACCATGATATTTTCCCTCTAGCAGAAAATTTAGAAATAGTGCAACATTGCTCTCTTGCCCCATAGATTCTTCCAGAATAAAGGAAATTTGATTCAACTAATAAATAACAGTTTCTTGTGATCTGGGTGTCTCTATTTATTTATTTATTTATTGACCAAAAACCCACCAAAATGTCAAGGAGAATTCCAAGAATAGTTGATGTTTAAGTAATTTCCACAAAGTATTAAAAAGTTACATTAAAAAAGGATGTACTAAGAAGAGAGGAAACTGACAATGATTATTCTTATTTTAAAATGACCTCCTCTTTGCTTTATAGATTAGGAGATTGCAATTTAAACCAATGGCTTTTGCTTTGATTTATACAAATATATAAGCACTTAGCACACTTAAAACATAAAAACATTACTGAAAAAATAAAATATACTATTCCAACCTGTTTTGAATAATGCTTTATAACTGCTGATTGTAATTGTTGTGTAGTACAAAAGTGATAGTTTAGTTCAAAGAACGCCAACCTAAAAACAAAAAAAGTACTCATATTATTCACAGCAAAAAAAAAAAAAATCAGACTGATGTAATCTCTTTTTAACCTACTTAAAGACAACATCTTGTACATCTGTGAGTGTGGCACCTATACTCTTCAGCAGGAGATTCAAGGATTGAAGTGGTATCAATTCATTCTTTCTTTCTTCTTTGTTGCTATCTTCTCCACCCGTGCTAAGTGAAAAGCTTAAGTGTAACTGAAGAATAAAACAAAAGTGGAAAAAAATATAAATTTATATCAGAAGTATCATATTTCTGCTTTGTAATTTTGTTAGAAGATTTAAAATTTGAGATATGGCATTTCTACACTTGACTGAAATCAGACTGAATAAATACAAAGAATACAAATACACTATTTAAGGTGACAAAATGATTTTGCAATTCAAGTTGAACACATACAATTACTTTTAAGAAATGAGGAACTATGAACTGCTTAACTTTTTCTTCTTTTTCTTTTTTTTGAAAAAAAAGAAGTCCCCAGAATTTTTTAGATATAATTTCGGTCTTCATCTTGTTTCCAAACTATTATTTGTTTCTATTACTAATACCCAAATGTGCAGCAGACTGAAAGTAATAAACACAGTGTCTAAGCAAAAATGAGAAGGAAAGTCCAAAGGAAAGAAAAAAAGATTTTTTAAAATTTTTGAATTCCCCTGCAATTTTTCAAATTCCTATTCTGGAGACAAAGAAATCCTACATTTAGAGAGCAAGCACAACACACTGTGAAAAATGTGTACCTTTATTGGAGAGATATGAAAGAACTCATACAAGCTGATCTGTGATGTATCCATTGATGACACACTCATCAGCTCTTCTTGAAGAGATTCTACATCCTTTTTGAAGAGTTCCAACTGTGAATGAAGTTTCAAAAAATACTACTTGCACATGTAGAGTATTTAAGCCATTTAATCTTTCTGTAAATTTATAAAATTCCATCTTGAGATATTTAAGATTCCTAACTTGCTTGAAATGCCATTACAGGCATGCACTTCTGTGGTTGTTATACATCTCTTTGCCGATGACCAGCTATTCAGCTTTTGTTTTATTTTTGAAGAAACCTGATCAGTACTTCTTTTTCTTATGCACAAATTCCTCTCATTCACCCTACTGGATAAGCCAGTTCTCTCCCACTGCCCTCTCCTTGCAGTACTGCAATAATACTAAGTATTATTAAATAATACTAAGTACTATAATAATTTCAATTGTACCTTTTACCTATTTTGCAATCTCATATAAAATTACTGAACAAACTTTCTACACTCCTCTTGCACTGATGGGCCAATATGTTTATCAGTCCTTTCCTGACAAAGTATTTTCTAGATACTTTTTGGCAGGCTTAAGAAGAAAGTATTAATTTTCACTCTTTTCTTGTTCTTGTTTTGGAAACATCAACAAGGTATTGTAAAGACTGCATAGAGTCTTTTTAACATTACTTTCATTCCTTTAGTAAGGTTTTAAAGATTTTTTATTTTTATGCCAAGATAAGGATAAAGGAGGGCCTACTATTTGCCTTTACTTCTTAAAAACCCCATAGTTCCCTATTCCCAGATACAATACTCAGCTGTTGCCTGAGCCATACAGGAATGAGCTAATTTCTTGCTGTTGTTCTGTTTCTGAATATAGTTTAAATAATTACATATGTAAATATATCAATCTTTAAACAACAAAAGGTTTTTACCTCCTGGTCACTGGGGACATCAGTCTGTGTAAAGAATTCTACCAATGCATAGAGGAATCCAAGGTCTAGTCTGAGATCCATCTCCTGAATCAGGACCTTAAAGTACCTGTGTACGACACACACACAATCAGACACACACACATAAATAAATAAAAATAAAAAAAAACTTTTTTATGAAAAAAACAAAGAACTTTAAATAATAAATTACAACCTGGAGTACTTAGGGTATAGAGTATTTACTCCACTCATAAATTTCACATACTTACCTTTTTCTTAATTATATATGGGGTCTCACCATTTTTAGTTAAAAGAAAGCAGTATAAGATAAACATATATCTTGTAAACAGAATTATTTTATTGAAAAAGCAGCATTTGACACTGTGGATAGCATTGTTAAATGCAGTTTACTTTCCAAACTAAAAAACAAAAATCTATATTCAGAATTCCTCAAAATGCTTGTTTTACTCTGGAAGCACATGGATAATAATTGGGATTAAGTTTTCTTCTCTCTTTTTGAAATGCTCTCTTCTTTTCTAGAATGAATTGGTACAAAATCATCTTGTTTTACATTTGCTGCTACTTTTGTTTTAAAGCCTGAATAAAAATGATCAATGGCAAAACAGATGGAATGTTGAAATACTTACTTAATGTGAGATATTTGTGAATGTCCTGCAGTTCTCATAACAATACTGACATCTGTAAATGGTTTTGGTGCTATGAAGTTGTAAAATAAAAAGAGATCAGCACAGATTTTTGTATGATTGAGATATATATATATATATGTTAAACTTCATGCACTTAATATGAAAAAGCCATACATGGTCAGGATTTTTTTCAATCCTATGAAGCAGAATTATATAATGAATGAGACAGGAAAACAACTAATTTGGGGAAAAGAGCAGGAACTGAAAGGAGAAGGAATAAAGAATGAAATGGAACAATAAAATTCTATTTCATTTATTTATCTCCAAAAAATGTAGCATTTTTCATTGAAGGCCACATTAATCTTGATAATCTTAGCTGTGTGCAATTTTTGCAGACATGGGATAAATTTGTATTTCCAAAGACTGATCTAAAAATACAAATAAAGAATAAGTAAATTATGTTCTTCAAATTCATGCACTCTATTCTAAATTGACCATAATCAGGATGAGCATTGTCATAACAGCTTCTGAAGAAAAATACAGTATTCCTCATTTCAATCCAGACTTTTTCTTGCCAATACCCTTATCTTCCAAACTACTTTGTCCTGAAAGAGTTTATGGAAGACTCTTTCAAAAAAGCTCAGCAATGCACATCAATGCAAAGAGCTCTTTGCCCAAGCAGTGCAGAATTTGGAAGGCACTTTTAGACAAAACTATGTCTAAATTTAAAATAATTTGTGAAGTACCGTTTACAAGGTGACAAGATGACAAATTATGTCTTGTCTAAATTTAGACTACCATAGACACAAGTTTCTTTTGTAACTTAGATAAGCTTAAAAATAAGTTTCATAAACATCATTATTAGGATAAACTGAACTATTTTTTTAATCAGGAGACAAAAATCTAGCAACTAGATATGAAAAGTCAGGCTTAGCACTAAAATCCTCACTACCCTTGCACTCCAAGTATAAGTAATAAACTGGGCAACACGTTTGTTATCATCAGGCCTAGCAACAATTTGACTTTTCCATTTTTAGCAGGTAACCTTTCTTCTGTGTTACTTATTTTTGCTCCGATTTGCATGCAGCATCTTGAACTAAATTTGATTTAAGACATATTCTCAGAGAATACTAAATTAGTATTTCAAAAAGATGCTCTTAAAAGGTATGATACTGATGAATAAAGCAATTTTTTAATTCTTTCTTTTAACAATTCTAACAATGGTCAACAATTTACATGACTTTCTCTAGATCCTTTCTGTGGAGCTAGGGAAGCCATTTTCTCTAACATTCGTATTTGTATTCTGTTTCCAGGGAAGTCTCCAAATCTTTAAACAAGTAGTCTTCACATAATAGAACTAGCAAGGTGAAACCTCATTGAAAACAAGCACCTCTTCATTCTGTAAGTATAAATTACGTTAAACTAGAACAACAAACCTGAATCCAGGGTGATGGACTTTGGAGGTTTAATAGGATAGAACACAAAGGGAAATATGGCTCCAGGAATCTGGTTTTGTATCTAGTAAGGGTAAGGACAGGACAAGGTGTAGCATGTTAGCTTTTCAAGTCATTAAATATTTTAAAAGCAGGACAAGCAAAAGAATTGTGTATTACCTGTTAATGTCTCCTAATTAGAAAGCAGAGAAAACGACTACTGTGGTTCAAAATAATTGTTTTCAAAATGAAAAGTTTTGCAAAGGATATTTTTTTAAAAAAAACTTGAACATATGTAATATAATAACTTTTATCCAATTCTCAGTTGCTTGCAATTAGAGACCACTGAGGAAGGAGCATGAAAAATGAATGGTAGATGGATTTCCCTCAACATTTTTAGATGACTGGTTGTTGGGTATTTTATAAAAATCCGGTAGCATGTCCATGAAAAGACTGAGAATCAGTGACATAAAAGCCACTGGCTATGGTTAACGTTAAAATAAAAAGAAAAATCCAAAGTTTCTAAAAAATTAATCCTTCCAATCTTCCATATTTCTTCTATATGTAACTCCCTGTTCTTTTTCAACACTCACCTGTATCCTGTAAACTTGAACTCTGAAAGACTTCTGATGGGCAGATGAACTATATTCTACTTTTAAAGCTGGTAGATAATTTCTTCTGATAGGAATCTCATTTGGCTGTTGAATTTTCATGTTACTTCCATTAGGAGTTAAACACACCTATTACATCATTAAAGAAAAATAAGTATGTAATGTGTTTCAAAATGTTGCTTTTCATAATTTTCATATTTTAAGTTTCACATTATTCATTAATGAAAGCTAATGGTAAGGCTTTTACAGCTTTTTAGTCAGATGTCAAAACTTTATTTAAATCGATCAAGTTTGATCTTAAATTTCAATGGAGACAAAACTAGAAAATGCACCTATACACTGAAATTCTGAAATTAATTTTTGATATTTCTGAGTTTGAATCGCATAATTGAATCATTCCATAATAAGCCATTTGAAAAATTTGACTTTCTGTTAGAACAAACAAACCAAAGCCCATCACCTAGTTATATCAGATGAACAAAATGTTAAGTTTCTTTCCTGCAGCTTTGCATATATTTAGTTTCAAACCTTGAAGCTTTCAAACCTTCATGGAGTTTTTCCAGACAGAAATAAAGAAGGAATTTCAAATGGCCTGGATAAATCAGTAATCTCAATTTTCACTGGAAATATTTGGGAAGCCAAAAGAAAATTATGTTATCTTTGTTCTGTGTACACATGCAAACAATAGTCAGAACTATCAAGTATTACCAAAACATTTGATTCCAACTCAATAATCTTGTTTTCCGAAGGAGTAAGTTCATTGTAATCTTTAAATTCTTGTTCTAGTTTATCAGTTTGTTTAACACTCATAGGTCTCCATCTTGACTTCTTCTTGGGTTTTGTCTCCCAAACCACATCAGAACTTTAAAAATAATAGAAAGGATCAAGAGAAAATGATTAGGTATTTCAAATTAAACTTTACTTATTTTAGTATGGCTTTTAGTATGTCATAGATAAAATGAGAAACCATATCATAAAACATTCCTGGGGTAAATGACCCAAATGGCCCTATGCCTTCCCAGTTCTAAACAGAAGGCCAATCTTTACAATGTAATACACGCAAAATAAGTTAACAGCAAGTTTGTCCAACTCCCACTTTAATCAAAATAGCTATGTTAAATACAGGTTCAACAGTACTGCTATCCACAGAATCACAGACTGGTTCAGGTTGGAAGGGACCTCTAGAGATCATCTACTCCAACTCTCCTGCTCCAGCAGGGACACCTAGAGCATGTGGCACAGCGTGGCATCCAGGCAGGTTTAGAAGATCTCCAGAGAAGGAGACTCCACAACTTCTCTGGGCAGCCTGTTCCACCCTCACAAGAAAGCTCTTCCTCATACGGAGGTGGAACTGCCTGTGTGTCAACTTAATCTTGTCCTGTCACCAACGGCCACTAAGAAGAGCCTGGCCCCATCCTCCCTACAATCTCCTCTCAGGTACTTGAACATGTTAATCAAATCTCCTCTCAGCCTTCTTTTCTCCAGACTAAACAGGCCCAGCTCGCTTAGTCTCTCCTCATACGACAAATGCTCCAGTCCCTTCTTCATCTTTGTGGCTCTCTGCTGGACCCCAATACTCTATCTATACTATCCAATACTCTACAAACTCACTTCCCTGCTAAAATTTGGGATGGTTTAATATATTAGAATTTCAGAAATCAGAAATGAACTGCTTCTCACTTTTGACATAATATGACATAATTTTGTCATAAATGATGTAAGTGAATAATTTGTACTGCTTGTTTTCCAGAAACTCTGCTTATTTTGTCTGAAAATTATTCATCAGTAAAACATGCATTCTGAGCACCGCCATGGCTAAGAATGGTTATTAAGGAAGTGAGAAATAAATATCCTTTGAGGATTCAAAAAATGCCCTGTATAAATACATGGCTCTTGAGTTACAGTAGAAACAAAGAGAATTAGATATTTGGCTTGGCTCAAAATAAAAAGGATTACAAGCTGTTAACTCATTGAAGTTTTTCCTGATGACCAAAATCTATTGATACAACCAAACAGTAGACCTTACTGATGATTCCAGGACCATCCCAAACCATAGAGGAAAAATTACGCTTTAGTGGACTGGGGAAGTATAGGTATGCTTAATAAACTGTAAGGGTATATCATCAATCCAAATACAGCATTCTCTACACTTATAAATGCAGAATTTTCTACATGAGTAAATGTAGAATTCTCTACATTTCCACTACGAAGGAAAAACATATAATGATTGAATTCTAAATATCCTGATCAGATTTCTTTTCCCTCCTCCCCTGCTCTTCAACACAAAATTCAGTTAGCTAAAATAATAGATGCTAAACATTTTGGAATGTTGCAAAGTGCATCAGTTACCTTGTAATTCCAATATAGGACACTTCCTGCTTTGTGTAGTTATTAACCAATGAAATTCCAACATCCTGTAAAGACAGAACAATTTCTTGCTCTGCTAGCTCTGCTTTTACACTCTCATATGTCAGTTTAAATACATTTTGATCTTCAGTGAACAGAAGAATACGCTGTAAACCTTCAAAAAATGATACTAGATACACCATCTTTCTATTATCCAAGCTGAGTATTTCCATTCTGTCCTACAAAACAAGAAAAGGAAAGTTTTTAGACATCTATTCAGTTTAACTCAGTAAACAAATGGAAAAGTCTTTGCAATGTGAACACAAATAGAAAACAATTTTTAAAGGCATAGGAAAATAATAAAAGTTTTAATTTTGAAGTTTTACCACTGTCACATACATAAACTTTGCAACTGAAGATAGTGCTTATTAGGTCTTTGTGTTAGACTTTCACCAATAAGACTGGTGGTTTCATTTGTTATATATAGAATTTCATACATTTTCTTATCTCAGTTACAGATCCACAATACAGATTCAAGTTAAAGAAAACCAAAATATATTTTTTTCTCCAGCATCTCCTCAATATTCTAATAATATCATAAAATCAAGGCTTGAAAAATGCCTTGATTTTATGATAATCTTAGGAAAATAAAGAACTTAATTTGGCTCTTTATTATAAGAAAGTATTACAGAAGTTAGAGGAACAACACTGAAGTTACTGGGACCTTCGATTTCTCTTTGCTTCAGATTAAAAAAAAAAAAAAAGTTGAAGTGACTAATGCTAAACAAAATATCTACAGATTTTCCTTTTAAAGTAAAGACCAATTAAATGGCAACTTCTTTAAATAGCAATCATGATAGAGGGACATTAGCTAGAATGGTCTCAAGATCACTAAGACAAGGATGCACAGGTCAGCATATTCCGCACCCACTTATTCTAAGGCACCTCGGGAGTAGTAAGAATAATAAACAAAACAGTGCAAAAAGGAAGGTGAACTTTGAAAAGCAAAGTCTGATTGAAGTGGACTAGTGTTTTTGTTTTCACCCCAACAACTAGCATGGAATTAAAGTAGGACCAAAATGAGACCAAGTTCTGAATGTAAAAGCTTTCTTGTGGGCCAACAGTCACAGAACAAGCAACTTCACCTAGTCTTGTATATCAAAAGGCCATAAGAAAAAAGACTTTTCTTTACATACTTCCATATACAACTAGTAAAAGGGAAGCAGAGGCAGTATAAAATGTCATTAGGCAAACTAATATTCCTGGCTTTCAGAACATAGATATGTAACAGTCATCTTTAGTTGTATCTGAATGAATCTCTACTGCATTATCAGTGGCAGACAAACATTTAGATCATTATGAAAGTACTGGAGGAAAGAGGGGAATCCACCTCCATCAGATGTGTGAGAAAAAAAAACAGCATTAAAAGGAGCTGTACACAACAAGCATACCTCCTTTGGGCTAACTTCTTCAGTTCTCTTTCCACATTTCCATTTCAATTTTCTAGATCCTGTTGGGTCAGCCCAAGTATACAACACGCCCTTATTTGGCTGAAGACAGTCTTCCAACTCACAGAGGGAACTAAAAAGTAATGCAAAATATTCATTGACATTTTATTTTCATATCAAAGACTTTGCAAAGTCTAAAATCTCAGTTGAAGGAACAAGAATGCTTACATAATAAGTTGTAATAAAAACTTAAAACAACATTGTGTCTGTAACACATGCACAGAACTATTTTTACCACAGTAATAAAAAATAGTATTATTAGTTATAGAACTTTTAGAAATGCAGCTTATTAGTAACATTCCAAATACCTATTTTTCTTCTCTACTTGTATTCATAGGGAAACTTAAACTGTGAAAAAAGCAGAGAGTGCAAAAGCAGAAACTGAAAAGAATAAGGGAAAAAGTGTGGTCATGGCCTATTGTTTACGGAAGATTTCTTCTGTGAGATTTGCTGAGGGGAAAAGAAACAAACAAAAAAAAAAAAATATTGCCTTCTAAATCTGTCTGAAGATGTCCAATGCTGTGCATCATAAATTACAAAAACTGATCCATATATTAAATTTCACAATGGTATGCAGCCAAAAAGCTGAAAACTTTGAAATGTTTCAAATAACAAAGCCTTAAATTGAATATATTCTTTAAGAGATGCATACAGCAGCAAGCCTAATTGGACTAGCAGTTCTTCAGCTTTTCAATCACCGATTTATAAGCTACACTGCTTTTATTGTCTGAAAGAATGAAGATTTTGCCTAGCATTTACAAAGACACAAGCTAAAGACACTGCAGACACATTGCTCAGCACTGAAGCACAGTTCTAGAGTAAGCACAGCACGCACATAGTGTGGCAAAGCTTGATGAAGATATAAGAGCATCACAGCAGAATGGGAGCAGCTGCACTCAGGAGGTAACACACAGTACTGATCTGGCTTTGCTGCTCTCAGCCTAAGCCACACTAATAGGAGGCTTGGCTCCAATCTCTGCAATGTGCCTCAGAAGTGGCTTTGTACAGAGTAATGAGAAGACAAGAATTTGAGTTTTAAAGATTTCTCCCTCTTTTTTCAAACCCTTGCCTCACACTTCAGATGTTTGAACAAAACCAAGACACAACCCATTTTTAGTGGTTGCAGATAATTCACAATTTTCAATTTCTTAGTTTTGATCTGGCTTAATAAAACTTAAATAACTATCTATCTGCCTTTCTGTTGATTCCATCATCTCTCCCATAACTATCGAATCTATTGCTCCAGCTAAATCTAAACTAGATTTGATAGGACAATGTATTTATTTGGGACTCCTCTATTACTTCTTCTGCACAAAACAGTACACACACATTTCCAACACTGCGTGTATATTAGAAAGGAAGGTAAAGGCCAAGGACACGTAAAATGACACCATTGGTACTGTTGCACATAAAACAGCTTCTTCACTTATAGAAACACACCCCTGACACTCTGTAATACTGCTTCCATTGAATAATCCATCTTGTTCAATTTATTAAACAAGAGTCTTCTGGGAGGTGCAAAAGATTTAGGCAACTTCTTCTTAGGCAATTGAAAGAGAATTTTGGACCCAGAACTCATATCTGCACTTTTCACAGATGATTGACAGACTGAAAAAACAAGTTACCTTGTAAGGAGATGAAAGCACATCTACCTAGTAACATTCTAATACTAATAACATTCTACCTAGTAACATTCTAATAGCTCCCTGCATGGTGCTCTCATTTTTGTACATAGTTGCAGAAAGGAATGTTGATGCATCTGTTTTGTTAATTCAGTATGTAATTTAGGCATTTTGCATACCCATATACTCTATCCATAAGCTTGCAAAGAATGATTAAAGCACAGCCAATACGCCAATTTTGTAACAGCAGTCAAGCCTGAACTTTACATCACTTAGGCTATACTGTAATAATACTTAGGATCAGCAGACACATTTGTAATACGTATAATATAGTTCATATGTTCATACAGACATACACACTAAAACTACATACATACCTCTGTCCATACTCAATAATTTCTTCTTTAGTATGGTTTATTAACAAAAATGGAGCTGCACCATCGTGGTAATCAGAAAAGGTAATTACTGTAGAATGCTCCGTCAGGTTAACATCCACTATAATTCCTCCAAACTATCAGATGTAAAAATTACAAAGTAAATAACAGTGGTATGAATTTCTAGAATTGTAACTTTTACGCAGTAGTGGTACTTTTGAAAGTACCATTATACCCATTATACTTTATAATCATAAGCTAAAAGTCATCACAAAATAATCTGTTTTGAAATATTTTAAAAAATATTTTCCAACCATACTGCTATTTCAGGAAACAGACATTATACTTAAAATTATGAAGAATTTCCATACTCTCAAGTTTTAGGTTGACAATAGAGGAATCTTCTTGGATCATTCACATACAGCAACATTACATAAAACATACTACCATCGAAAATTCACCTATTTCAAAACTACCTGCTAGATGAGACTATGTGTACCACTACATGTATAAGTAAATTTAATGAAGGTTACATTTTAGAAAAATTTAGTGTTACCTTAAAAATAGGGTAACTACTTTCAGCTTTAGGCAGGCAACACTAAAAAAACAATCTGTGTTTCAGACTAGATAGATTTACTTATCAGAGGAACATTTAAAATGAAATGCCTACATATATTTTTGTATACATATGCCAGCGTAAATTAAATTATACTGTGAGGAAGACAGTGTTAAACAGATTGAATGAAAACACTTTACATGCACATATATATACAAAATATTGTCCTCCTTATGACTGTGGAAGGCTTGATTGTATGGAAAGGGAGAAATGATTCGAGGGTGAAATGAAATATATTTTTATGTTACTTTGTCTAATTGCTGAAAGGAACCTTTTACCTTGTTGTCCAGATGCAGTAAGAGACAATTTTCTTGCTTATCGAAATTTATTTTCTTTGCAGGAAGATCAGAATTTTCAACTCTAACAAGCAGTTTGTTGGCATCACTTTCAGGCCAAAAAGGAATGCACTTTAAAAAAAAAAAAAGTTTAAATTAAGTGACAAAAAAGCAAGCTAGATGTTAAGTGAACTGAAGTTCATTTATTGAAATTTTAACAAAAACTGAAGTAAGCTGGATCAAAAACTCCGTTAGAGCACCTAAAAATCCACAGTTACTCAGCTGAATAAAATGAAGTCAGAAAAAAAGTCAGATCGAAGTGAAGAAATGGAGAAGATACAGTGAAAGGTTAGGAATATATAAAATCCACACTACAAGTTGAACAGAGCTGCAATACCAAAATGGCCCATCTTGTCAGTGAGAAATTTCAATGGACAAAGCTTTTGTTTTTTTTTCCCCTCCAATAAGAGATCTCTTGCCATAAAGGCATTATTCACAAAATAATCTTATCTTCAATGCCAAAAAAAAAAGGTATATAAATACAATTTTAAGTGGAGTGGAGTATCCAAGACATCCACATACTATCTTATTTTATTTATTTTTTACCAGAAAACTTGGGTAAATAAGTGACAAAAGACATTCTGCTATTCACATTTCATATCCACAACTGAATTACAACCATTATGAGTTGAAGATGATACAATTTCCACAGGAAATCCCTCCTCCAGCACTTCAGACACGAAACGGACAGGGAGTGGGACCAAAGGGGGCAGAAGTTTTAACTGTAACTGAAGTCCTACGACAGGAACGAGCTTGGACTAGTGGTAACTCTCACTGTGTTGACAAACACGCGCTGCATTTTTCTAAAGACTGCAGGGGTTTTACGCTTATAATGAAAAGATCAGCAAAAGCCAAAGACTGCGCAGATAAGTCATCTTATATTTCAAACTGCTCATCTGCAACACTCAAACTTCAGGAGCATCTCTCCAACACATATTAAGAAATTAGATTTTTATATTCCATTATGTTTGATTGAATTAAATCTTCAATGGTGAAAGACTAGTTCACCAACTTACCATGCCACTAAGTTCCCTTTCCCATTGTTTCTCACACCACAGGAAGCAGGAAGACAAGGGAAAAAAATATAGTTAAACAGCAAGATTGAAGGTGTTATTTAAATCAACATACATCCTATAGACAAAGGAAATTTAAACTGTTTCGTAAAATAGTGTAAAATACAGCAAGTCAGTCTCAACATGGAAACTAAAAGAGCCCAGAGAGAATGAAGACAACAAAACAACAATAAATTAAAGTTTGAATTTAAAAGCAAAATGCATAAAAAGGGTTGGCTTAACAAGTAGTAACAGAAACAACTAGAGAAAACAGAAAAAAAAAAGTCTTTAGTTACAGCATATGTCACAACCTGACGTTTCCAAAACTTTTGCAATATGCTTACAAAGTGCTTCACCAGATGTTGTATGCATACTGTCATTTACAACCATTGCAGAAAACTGGATTTTCTAAAAAGAAAAATTAGTGCAAGTGACAGATGACTTCATGCCAGAGAAAGAACATGTCCAGGAGGACAAGGACTCTACATGGGGATTCCATTAGATCTTGATCCACAATGGATCCACAAGATCCATCAGATCTTGACTGACTGTCACTAAGAAAGAACAATCATAAAAAGAAGAGTAGCAGGAGAGACTCTGCTTAGCCCTAATATGACAAAAAAAATGAATTAGGAGGAGGAAAAAAAATAAGTCAAGCAAATCAAGCCGAAATAAGGACTAATGATTAATTATGATTAACTCAACGATTAAGGAGTATATTAAGAAGTACTCCAAAAATCTGAGGCACTAATTCAAAAGTCTAGTTAGGTAAACTAGATCAGATCTATATGCCAAGAATGGCAACAGACTGGCTCCTGGAAATCTCTTCTATATATCCAGAACTGAACCAAGACTGCCTGGATTCCACTCGATGACAGGAAAGATTAAAAACATACTGGAATGAGCAATCCACAGAGCTGAACAGTATGGGGAGAGTTAACTGTCACAACACAGAATTGTCAAAAGAAGAAGAAAAAAAAAAAAAAAAGACAGAGGAGTGGGGTCTGGAGGAATTTAAAGAGGAAATACAGATGCTCCTGTTAACCTCTACTGCTACTATAGTAGTAAACTGTCATATTTCATTTTTCAGTGATAGTAGCAGTGATCCTAAAATCTACTAGGTTGTCCTGTGATATTTAATAAACGAATAGATACTGAAATAAATTAATACAATTACAAAATACTTGAGAAACGTTGTTTTGGGGATAATCTAAATAATTCTGTAAGCATATTGATAAAAAAAATCAATACAGGGAAACTGCTATATATTCCAACAATATATGTGGAATTTCAGAACTATTGCCTTGGAATAGTTTTAACATTATATCTCACTGCAAAATGATTTATTCTAGCATCTCTTCTACTAGAAATGACACGTTGAGTATAAACCAAGAAATGTTAAGGAATACTGAAATTAAGAGGTTAGACATGAAATGTCCTACAACACTACACATGAGTTACGGTCATTTAAGAACTGGATAAGAAACTTTATGGAACCAACTAAACCAGGTAGATTTGAAAGGTCAAAGGATGTAAGAACATTAGCAAATGATAGCAGTACACAAGCTTATAGCATAAAATCTATTATTGAATAAAACCAAAGAAAATTTTTATATGTAATAACTATTATGGGAGTCTACAATGACTCAGACACTTAAACCTGAACATCATTTTGTACAACTCCACAAAAGATCTCCGTGTAACAATGACATGAATTTTATAAACTGAAATAACAGAACTCTTACATTTGTCATTTAATACGAGGTTTTGGTCAAAAAGGGAAACAAAATACAAATATGATCACATATAAAAACGCATACTCTTATATTTTTTTATTCCCATTAAACATTATTAATATAAAGAATTTAGTGTTATTCAAAATAAAAACAGATTACCATTAACACTGATAATTAACATCAGTCAAATTTTAAAATAATCAGAGGCAGATAACGATTCGTATGAACCTTCAGGAAGTTTACAAGGAATTAAAATTTGATCCAGCCAGACTATTAACAAATCGCCCCCCAATTCTTTTTCCATATCTTCTGGAGGAAATGGAAAAGTCCATTATCTACCCATTACTGCGGAAAAGATACTGAAACATATAGCCCATATAATAAATATATCGTAATAATTGGTTTGAAGGAGTCCAATTTAATCACTGTGCAACTAGTCAGAAGTTCTCTTTCAAAACCAATTCAGATAAAATGTTATTTAAGGAACATGTATTTAGGGTACCAAAAAGAAACAAAGAGGGAAAAAAAATATGTTTACATATACAGAAGGATTAAGGCTGGAAAATGACCTTTGGAGATCATATAGTACAACCCCCCTGCTCCAGCAGGGAAACCTAGAGCACGTGGCACAGGGTGGCATCCAGGCGGGTTTGGAAGATCTCCAGAGAAGGAGACTCCTCAAGGAGCCTCTTTGGGCAGCCTGTGCCAGGGCTCTGTCACCCTCACAGTAGAGTTCTTCCTCATGTTCCATGGACCTTCCTGTTTCAATTGGTGCCTATTGCCTCTGGTTCTATTGCTGGCCTCCACTGAAAATAGTCTGGCCCCAGAGATTTTTTTATGATATATATATGTTGTTGAAGATTATTTTAGTCTGCAAGATTTTCTTTTCTTTTTTTTTTTTCAATTCACTATGTATAATTCTAAATAGACTTATAATAATAAAGAGGCAGCACAGGGTCTTCAGTAACCTTACTGTTTTTTAAAACACTCTGAAAATGTTTTGGACGTGTTCTCTTCAAGATATGTATGGGACAGAAGGAATTTACTCTACAAACTCTTCCCCAAATGAAGTGTGGTCC
>JAWLRI010000811.1:1963217-1998811 GCA_034781795.1 Crypturellus tataupa | reverse complement strand
CAGTTACAGCTTTTACAGAGCTCCAACAATATCCCAAACAGGCATTGTTAAAATCTTTCCCCCTCCATTTAGAGAAAAAAAATAAGAACATCTTCCTTTATAAGCTTACCTGTTGCAAAACAATAGGAATCCACTTTTCCTTGCCTTCTTCAGACACTTCCAAAGTGTATTTGCTTCTATTTGAGATCATAAAAAATGGAGTGAAAGTTACAATTCTAGTAATATTAAAGCTGCTGTTGTTTATAGTGACTCCAACCTGTGAATTGAAAGACACTATTACAAGTATGCTCTTTTTACCTATAATTCTTAAAACTTTAAAAGATAAATTTAACCTACTTGATACTCCTTTTTATGACTCTTGCATTTCACAGAACCATGACTTCCAACAGTGTCCAGTGAAAACTGATCAGATAGTTCGCTGTCAGTTACCATAAGTTGTACCTACAAAGAAGCACCCTGAGTTTGTTTTTGATTTACAGATACAACATTTAATACCACATATAGAGTATATGTACCTATAAACCTATATAAAAACATACTGAAAGCTAATTTTTCCACTAAAAAGTCCAGACACAGCTATTACCATTTACTATCTTTAATTAAGGCTATGTGGGGCAATCATTTTAAGTCTAATACTCTATGGAAACCAACCACACTGGGATCCAGACCACACTTTATCACAATATAAATCTCTAAAGTACATAAAGTCACATTAATAGACCTTTGTCATTTCTCCAATATTAATACACTCACTGCTATTCTAAATTGTTCCAAAATATTTTATTTACACAATATAATACTGTAGAAATCAGTAATACTTGGCATTAAAAACACTGTATAGCAATCTCAAAACAGAAATTGTAACTTATATCATCTCAGGCCGAGACTAAAAATCACCACTACAAGTGTTCACTTTTCAAAAACTCAAGATACCTATTCATATTTAGAATCTGGACACTTATCAAAGAACTCCTCCTATTCTATTTCTCTCAAAGATGAACATTTTTCCTAACAAAAGAGGTGATGATGTAGATTTCACATCTCAAACATATCCGACAACATATTGTGTTATGTAGCTGTGCTACACATACTAATTATCACACCCTTATTATAGATCAAAGTGTAAAGATAACTTTTATTCATTGAGATAGGAAAGCATGATACACAGCTGTTTATTAACTATAATACCTTGTTGTTTTGGAGGAAGTTTTTGGGCTGGAAAGAAAAAAGTAGCGGCTTTTTGTAATCCGGAGGATGCTTGCGGTGAATTCCATCAGCTTTGTATTGCAACATTCGACCAGTTTTATTTACCATCCAATATGGACTATGAATCGCAATGACCATCTGCCCAGTTGTGTAGGTCACATGGACAGCAATATCCAATTCAGTCTTATCCAATTCAGTGATGCAGTAAAATGTTGTGAAGCTGATATCTGGTAGATTACTTTTTATATAGTACTCACTTTTCCAATTTTGATCAAGATAGTTAAGCAACTGTAAGTCTAGTTTTGTTTGATCCAAGACTGCATTGTGAATTTGGGCTGAGCATCCATCTTCTAAAGTGTTGTATTTGTTTCCATTTCCCTTAAAAAAAAGTGTATTTATGTAGGTTGAAAGATTTCATAGGTGTGACGTAAATGATTAGCATAGTAAATTTTGCAAACTTTCAGAAATTTTTCTAGGTTCTATCTCTGACTGACTACACACATAAACCCTTATTGACCAATTCTGGGACTAGGACTGGATACAGCCTCACAGACTCCTCTGAGAAGGAGAAGAAGTTTGGAGAGCATTTCCAAACTTCATGACTCAACTGGAAGGTCTCCCTGACACTTTCTGCTGATCCTACCCTCCGCGCTGGGTGAACTTTGCCATCACATCTCATTAAATCACTGTTTTTGACTGAACTTTGTTGAGCCATTATCTGATCACAAAAAAAAAAAAAAAAAAGATATTTCTGTCTTATAAGTGAAGTGCATCACTCCTCACTCACCCTGAACAACAGCATACAGAGGAAATACTGTAGAAATTTAAACATTAAAGAATTACCTCAACAGAGTAAGTTATTTGATATGGAAGAAAATTGCGGAGAAGAACAGAAGGCCATAAATGCACAACATATGGAAAATCCCACTGGTCATCCACAGATAATGCAGTTGTCAAGGTGTCCTTTACTGGGACAATATTGATGACAAGTGAGTGGCTAGTTGACTTCACAGACTGGCATTTCCTCTGCATTAAGCTATCAACGTTTTTCATAATTTCATCAAATGTAATTCCTTCACACATATCATACTCTCCATCCACCCCATATTCATTGGAAAGGGGTTGCAAACTCAGCATGGACCTGTAAATAAGAATTTTAAACAGTTAATAAAAGACTGAATTCTTCAGTCTTTTATTTTTCAGTTATTTATTTTTCAGTTACTATAGTATCTTCACAATGCTAATATTCCATTATTGAGATTTTTAAACATTTCCGACATTAATTCACTGTCTGCCTTCATCTTGTTTAAAGAAGGAGCAAGGAGGAAGGTCAGATCACAACATTCCTGTCACTGTACTGGCTGGTTTTTTTTTAATCCAAACCACGTAACTTTGGAGAGAAGGGAGTGTTGCAGCCTCTTACAAAGACATTGCTAAATTCCTTTAAAAGAACTACTATTTGTCTATTAAAAAAAAAATTGTGAAGAAAACAACTGGGTGAACAATTCACTTTTAGGACAAAGTTCTGTGAGAAGTGTCCTCTTCACAGTCACCAAGTATATGGTTTATATACAGAGTTTTCGTAAGGCAACTGCTTTAATCCAGTCAACTGCTCCTTCACTTGAGATTTTGCTAGTAAGCAATTTCTGACTTCCTACTGGATTTCATCAACATATTCATGCAATGAACCAAAATGTAGCTCTAACTTATTAAATAAAATACAGATATCAGAAATATTAATCAACCTAGAATACCTTCAATGAAGTGCAACAAAAAGGGAAATGGAAAGTGAAAGACTGGTTTCACTAAGAACACTGAAACATTCTGTAACTTACAATCACTGTGTACACTTTAGTGTAAAAACATAAATATTGTAATACTTATGACTACATAGGTGGCCTCTTACAAAATGGAACTGCAGAATGTGGGAGGTGAGGAAGGAAGGAAGGAAAAAGCTTCTGTAATCCTAAAAAATTACTAAAGTAAACTCTTAATTACCTACAGTTAGAGAGTTCAGCTAGCTGCTACACACAAATGAATTCCAGGTTCAGTTGGGCATTAGCTTGAAGACAATAATGACAGCTACCATGGAAGCAGGATCTTTTTTACAGTTTACAGGACTTTTCCTACCTCTACAATGGAGATTAAACGTACTAGTTTGAATTTTATGCTTCAAAAATGACCAGAATAAAAGACAGCCTTTTTTCCCCCTTCCTTCTCAAATTAAAACAAATCACTTATTATTCTGTTACATCACAGTCACACCATCACAGTATCCCAGTATAATGCAGGCTCAGATTCTTAAAGGAGTCAGAGAGAGTTAAGCATTTAACTAACTAAAATTGTTCAATAAAGTAGCTTTAAAAAGAGTCTAAAATCAAGTATTTAAAAATATAAATAATATTATAACCATTTTAATATAATTATATTAATACAATAGTCAAAACAATGTGTGAATGTATTCCACAACAAAAGAGTATCAAAATACCTGTAAGAGGTCAGAGGTATGTTGAATTCATTTGCTGGTGAAGCAGTTCCTAAACATCTTCCTTCCTCAAAAACATTTAATGGAATTGAGAAGTGATTCCTTATCTATGAAAAACAAAAAACCAGTTAAGATAAAATAGAAAAAAATGGAAAAATAAGATGCTTTGAGCATCAATACAGGAACTCTCTGACTGTTCAATATTTCATTTCTAATTCTACAGCAGGTATTTAAAGACAATAACTTTATAAAATTTTACTATGCAGTAAATGCTATATTATGAAATTAATATATTAGCTGTAAAATGCTTTTCAAGCAGCAAATTAAAGCTCTGCAAAACGGAAGACAAGTATATATAATGACCTGATAATTTTCAAAACAATTTTCTTTTCAAAATGTAACAGACACACTGCTTGGAGGTCCAATTCCATATGGTAGAAAATACAAGAGAAACATCTGCTTAAGATTTAGTCACCACACCCACTGGAATATAACGTGCATACGTTTTTTCATTCTTTGCAAACATTAATGCTGTATTTTTGCCACAATTTAATCAGATTATTAGATCCTGGGAATGAATCATAATTAGGTATTCTCTTTTCTTGATTTTTAATGTTCTTCATTGCAGATCTGTCTGGAAGGAAAATCTAATTTTGCTGAAAAAGTCTAAGAATTAGACTAAGAAAATAAGAATTAGACTTAGAAAATAAGACACACATTTACAGATTATACTAACATGAATTACCTAGACTGACTACAGATCTTCTGGTCTAATTAGTATTCAGTTATTAATATACATTAATATTCAACTTTCAAGTCTCTAAAAAGATCACTGTTGTTAAGGAAATTATTTTGTTATATATTGTAAATTCATTCAGTTATATCACTATATTGCACATGAGTGATCATACTTTACAGTGAAAGAGAGAAAGTTGGTTTAAAGTATAAAAGTTGTATTTGAACAAAATGGAAACATGGGCAAGAAAAAACAAAAAAGAGTGCTGAAATAAAAAAAGCTTCATTTCCCATTGGAATAGAGACATCCCTTGCTCTCAGACATAAGGTCTAGGGATTTTACAGATTACAACAAAGTCTGGATACTGACCAACATCTAGTTAACTATTTTAATTAATTGTGATTGATATTAAAATTTAGTTTATGGAAGGAAACCTTAAGCAAGGTTCTATGAATGGTTCAAATCATTCAGTTTGTATAATACTGTTTACGAAAGGCTAGAGAATCTTATATAAGACTACAGGATCACTTACTACGATAAAAATAACATAAGAAAAAATAACCTGTATCGGAGAACGTATAGTTATCATCTTGCTTCCTTCAACAGTATCAATTTGACAGACAATGGACCTTTCAACGCCCGACTCCTCATGTCTTACAGTGTAAAGACATCGTCCTACTTTTGTCAATGGAATCTTTTCCACAGTAGAATGACCATGAGGACCTAGTGGTTACAAGACAAAAAACGAAAAACCCAAAAAGATCATAGGCATATGTTTAAATAACATAAATGTGCATTCAAGGATATTTTTCTATACATCCCAATGTATTCTTACAATCACATCAATTGTGAAAGAGTTGAAAAAGTACAATCACCAGTTTTAATCCGACAGTCCTGTAGGACTACTAAGTAATTAGGAATGATCTCTGCCCCACAGAAAAAGTAAATGAATCCATCAGTTTTAAAGCTTTCATATCTTTTTGCCATTGCAAATAAAATTAATGCCTATAACAATATTTACAAAATGTAATAGCTTATTAATAAGATTAAGCACATACAAAATCAGTACAACTAAAACATAAAATCAATACAACTGCTAATAAATCACAAGGTCAGGACTAGTCAAGTTTTGGAAAGCTTACCTGAAACAATATATAAACTTGTATTGTAAACTCATCCAGTATTAAAATAGTTCAGCTATACCTTTTATTGTAGTTTTATTTTAAATTATTTAAAACAATCTTTCCTTAAAAATATTCCCCTCACGAGTAACCTTTTCTCTGAACACCCACACAAAGGCCTTACTTTGTTATGAAGACGTATTAGTTTGGGGCAGCTTCATTCTGCATTACACTAAGAATACAAACTATTTAACTGCAGGAAAATATTATGTTTAAATACCTGCAAATTAATAAGATGATTAAAACATTTATCTGAGAAGACTGAAGCAAGAGTTCAGATACTGCCATGTAACTCTGGACAACATTCTTTTCATGTTATGAAGTCCCCAAATATTTACTGGGACATACAAACACCATACCATAGTTTACAAAAACAAAAGATTTATGATTCTTGCAACTTACAGATTTGAATGTAAAACCTTTTGCTACTCAGAGTTGTCATTGCTGTGAACTGGTCACTTTCATTTTTTGTTCTGACGTATTCCATATTTAAATTTTCTCCATCTTTTAAGTGAAATATTTTTGCTCCAAATTCAACATTAATGACACTAAAGGAATCACTAGGTGAGACAGTGATAGGAAGTCCTAAAGAATTTATTATAACAAAAGGTGCTCGGTCTTTTTTGAGGATGTCTGAAGTTTGGCTAGCTGCTTCAGCAAATGCCTAGAAAACAAAATATAGATACGAAACAAAAAGATGCTTAGTAAAATTTCATCATTATTAGGTATGCAAATACTTGTTTAACACAATCCTGAATCTGTAAAATTAATCTTTCTTACCGTGCCTAAGTTACTCAACATTACTAGCCCACATTTGGATAGCGTAATATTCAGCTGGTCTTTTGAGGAAACATGTATTACTGTTTTATATTCTGGAACTTTGTAGTTCTCTTCTTCTGCATCAGATTCAACCAATGCTTTCTTAGCCTTCTTTTTCATCTGAAAGGAAATTTTTAAAGAATTCTTATCAGGTGATTTTTTCCAAAGAAGTAAAGTCTACTTTAACACAGTTTGATAAAATTTCCTTCATGAAAAACAAAGTTGGTCCAGAGTAGAGCTGTAAGTCCTTCAGCAATCCTACCATGGTAGGATTTTTTTTTCCAAAAAGTTTGGATTAATTAAAATTAAATCAATTTTAAAAATTACACATGTGGGCTTTTTTTTCCAAACTTTTTTTTAAGAGGGAAAGAATAAAGAATAAAGAATTAAGTCAATAATGTAACTTGAAAAACAGCAGCTAAACTTATCCTTATTCAAAAGTAAAAAACACACACCTATATTTCATACTATACATCTCTAGTAATGCTGCGTAAAACCTACAATACTAATGTATTTTCCATTCTTAAAATAGTCACCTAAATTTATGCTTTATACATTCCCACACCAAACACTCAATATTGAGCAAACTCTCTCCCTCTCTCTCTCTATTTATATATACATATATGTATTTGTTTGAGAAGAAAAAACATAGGTAACATTTTTTAGGCTTTCAACATTTCAGAGTATTTACAGTTGTATTTCAAATCTAGGTAAGAACATCTGAGGGATTTGACTCATCTCCTGCTTTCCTCCTTCATTAGGGCCTTAACTTTCTACAGTAATAATCACAGAAGGGAAAAGGTTAATTGGTAGTGATAGTCCTAGGAAAAGGACGTTTTTCATTCTAAACAACCTCTAAAGAGGTTGAAGAAAAATAAAAAGAAATTGTGGTTGTAAAAAAATCAACAAAGGAGTTAGAATGCGGGGGAAAGGAATAAAGAAAAAGTGAATCTTTTTCTACTTTGAGATCAGAGTCTATATTATGTCCTAGGAAAAATGAAGATAAAGTGAAAAGAACTACAGTCTCATCATACACTGTATGCAATTCAATAATAGACTTTTTTTTTTTTTTTTTTGCTCCCCAATAGGATTCTGGTACAAAAAAACATTGTAGAATGAGATGCATGGTCTTTCCTTTGAAAGCCAACGAATACATGCCATTACCATATGAACTAACTTCAGGGAAACTGATATAAAGCCATCATGGCCTTATCTAGTGCAACAGGAATCAAAACTCTTCACCAGGTAAGAGAAAGTTTTGTTTTAAAGATTTGAGAAATTGGATGTTCAACTGATGCCTACTGTAATAGCCGTACTTTTTCAGTAAAATAGCTAAAAAGTCTCAGTAACCAAAAGGGAGGAACCAAAAACTAGTTTCAGTAGTGAAACGGTTTTTAAAAAAAGGTAAGAGAGGAAACAACTTATTTATGAAGAAATTGTTTTAGTTTTGGAAATTGTACCTTGAATTCAAGAATCCATGGTTTGAATAAATCTGTCTTCTCAATTTCTAGTGGTTCAAGCAAAGGTTCCCACACCCCAAACATCTCATTAAAATAATGCACCTATAGAATGCAAAAATCAATTATTGTCTACACAATTAAGAAGTTACATAAAACTGAAATCATGGAAAGCTCTAAAGATTTAAAATATATTTTTTTTAATTTAAAAATGCTTTAATAGCTTTGATATTGTAAGACGATCATACTGCATTTTTTACTGTATTTCAATTAGATGAAGTAAATGGTATAAATGCAAAAAGGCATAAATGAGGTCTGCAAGTCTCTGTCATAGAGACTCATTTCCAAACAGGTGATAAAAGGTTTGTAACTTCAAAAATATAACTTTTGTTTGGAAAAAGGCACATTTATAGCACTAAAAAAATAAAGGCAAAAAAATCCACCTGTAATAACCAATGAATTTTCTTATCACTAAATTTTTATTTATGATTTTTGAAGATTTAAATGTGGTACTGGTACCTCATGGAAATGATATATTAATATATTCTATTGCAAATATACTTTAAATATGTCAAAGAATTTTAACAGGTTGCTATTTCATAATTTAATATTATTGCGACAGACATTTGGGAGCCTACATAAAGTATAAATGTGAGATGGCACACCACAAGTAAACTCATACTCATACAGAGATATTACACATTTAAGTTACCATAACACCTTAAGGTGTTACATCCTTATTTCTTGCTCTTCCAACATGTATCTGTATGAGTTCAATGAGTCAAATATGGAGACCTATTTTTATTGTTTATTAATAAACATTACTTAGTTGAATAATCCTCGGAAAATTTAGTTCTCTATTTTAGGGTTCCGCACCTCTAGCTCAAGTCGAGAATGCAGGTTGATAAGAGTACTCCAGTTTTTTACTTCTCCAAGAAATGATGACTTTGCTAAGAGCATTGGTACAGTTCGGTGACCAACCCCAGCTTCAAGTGTTATAATAATTGAGTCAATATTTATTTTCAATGTCTCTCCTGTGGGAACTAGTTCAGTGGTTGGATTTGTATCTTCCTTTTCATTTGATTCTTCGAGAAACCACATTTTTAGATTTTTTATATCTTTCTTATTCCAGAGTTCTGGAGGAATTTGACTGATCTCTTTCTCTGTTGTTTCTGTAGTTGGAGAAAGGGCTGATGTAATGGTAATCACTGTATTTAAGATTATTGGTGAAACCTACAAATAAAAAGATACAGAATTAGAAATACTGAGTAGTATATAAGGAAAAGAGTCAGTTATTCTCAGACTCGAAATTATAATGAAAATGTTTATTGTAACAAATGTCCTCCAAGCATTTTATCCTATACATGACCCTTTCCTCACTTTTGAGGACTGATTCCTTTCCTAACATTTTCAGGTTTTCAACTCCTTCCAATCACACAGATGACTTTCTAAACTACTCATTTAACTCCCTATATTTAATCACTTCCAAACTTATCTCTGCATTTCAAGATATCATGCAAAATACAGATTCCCAAAGGCGTAGTGATGCAATTATTTCTGAATTTTGTTTTCACATGCTAAGCAGCTAGATGATGGGAAACAATTCCTCACTCTGAGTCATTCTTTTATTTTTATTTTTTTATTCTTTTATTTTTACTTTTTTTTTTTTTTTTTCTTTTAAAGGAAGATATCCCACAAGCAACTTCAAAGCTTGCTGAGAAGGGTAAAAAAACTAAAATCACTATCTACTTACTTTTATTGTTAGAGACTTAATAGTTAGATCAGCAAATTGTGGTTTAGTACCCAACCGCTTCATTTCAAAGAAGAAGTCACAAGGCTGTAATACCTATATTAAGGAATAAAAGTACATGATTAATTGAGAAGAATCTTTTTAAAATCATATGATTTTAAATATTATGAATACAAAACACTAAAAGAAAAATACTGTTTCTTTAAAGAAGAAATCTGGTACTTCAAATAGTAATCTGAACATTAATATTAACAGCAATTTTAACATTGATATTCATTGATACAAATATGAAAGGGAAAAGGGTATTAGAAGCAACATCTCAGCCTTTTTCAAACACTATCAGAAAACAGCTACTGTAAAATCTGTCATGTGACAGTAACTCCATTTAGGTAATGAAGTTTGTGTATGTCTTTATACGACTTAAAAATGTTTCTGACTTATGAAGAGAACCAGACTTTTCAGTTAATGGAAACAAAGCAACATCAATTTTCTGAAGTATCTTGCTTCAAGTGCTTCTGAACAAGTATGTTGTTCAGAATAAATAAATCACTGCTTGAATCATAATGACTCAGTCTCAGTGTCATTTTTAAAATCTGCCTTTGCATATTCCCATTTCTTGAAGCTTACTGAAACCCTAACAATATGAAGACAAAAACATATGATAAATGTATGTGATGATGAGAACAGTCACATGCAATTAGACTCTGATACTGGAGTGATAACACTACTTGTTTTCCAGGCCCCACCTGGGAAACTAAGTATCTCTGAATAACAGTAATTTTCAATTTTGAAGGTCTTCTCTGTCCTTTCTTAAATGAGATGCCAGGAGCACAGAAACACTCCAAGTTAAGTTTTACAATTCTTTTCTCAGGCGATTTCAATCTAGCAGAATTGTTTGCCTGTATTATTTTACCCACTGCTGCTCAAGTTTATACTTTTATTTCTCTTTTGCATGAAATGAAAACACGTCCTCCTTCAGATACAGGTAAGAAAAGTAGGAAAAGAATCGTCGTGTGCTACTCTCAATCCAAAAGCCAGTCTCCAGGGTATAGTCTATGAATCAATATGATCATTCTATCACCACTAGTACCCCAAAGATTAAGCACTATAAAGTCTTCATATCAATACCAAGTTTTAAAGCTTGTGATCGTCATAAAACAGAGCTCCCTTTCTTAACTAAAGTCGTCCACACAATGTCTTCTCAATCTCTATTTTCTAACATGTCCCCCAAACTGAAATCATATAGTTCACTGGAAAGCTGTGTTCAGAATTTTCCTTAACATGCACACTTTCAAAATGATCGGCTATGCTGCTATCTGCAGAGAATAATCTTAACTGATCTTAACTGATTTCTCAAAAGTGTTCTAACTCTTTCTTTGACCACCAAAACTAAGGTTCTCAGAAGCTTTCCCCCCTACTTATACACTAAGATCTTATTAGATCAGGAAAGGATTTTCTGTTTTTGAAGACTGGGATAAGGATTCTGTGGGTTGGGCCTGAAGCCTTCCAAATACATACTGCAAAACTTGCCACACTGACCAGCTAAGAAAGGGAAGTGAAGAGACTCTGCATTGTACCATAACCAACAGTTCAATGGTGCTGCTTTCTGTTTCAGACACAATCACTAAAGTTTTAACAAACACTGTAATCAAAAGATGTGTCTATACTCCAAATGCTTCTACAAAAGTACTTAATACTTTTTAATAGGAGAGAAAGTCACAATTCTTGCACACTTATGTGTTTTTCCCAGCCTAGCTGACTCCATAATGTGTGTAAGCATAATACAGAGTCAAAAGAACAAGCTATGCAAAAGTCATCTGTGGTCTGAGTACAAAAATAACCAGTTGGATGTATGGGCAAGTTAAATTAATTCTCCATAGCAACAATATCATTTTAGAACTAACTTCAGAAAAATTCTTGTCCAGACACTGCCACTGTGAAGGCAGGAAAATTAGTAAGAAAACAAAAGATTCAAAGCATACCCACCCTGTCAATGTCTGATGCCGCTGTAAAATTATAAACAGTTAAAATGGATATATAGGCCTTAACACAAATTTCTGAACTCAGTATGATTAGTAATTTAATTCAAAATACAAATTTTTCTCTTCTGCCTGTGATCTCTTAAACAGACATTCTATACTAAATTTTGGACCCAAATTATTGCAAATTTACTAAATTATATCTCAAATGTTATATTCTCATAAACTTCTATTTATTTTGCTTACCTGTGACATAATTACCTTCTGCTTTTATCTTGTTACAAAAAAAAAAAAAAATCTCAAAGCTACAAAGGATACCAACCAAATTGAATAAAAGCAACAATAAAATGTTTTTTCTGATATCTAATCAAAAATGAGTTAAGAAAGCTTTGAAGTAACTTGAATACTAGTAGTATATATTCTCGACTGGCTTGTAAAAACAAACCTTCTTTTGAAACTCACCGTAATAATGTTTCCTTTCCTTTCTTCAGGAAGAAAAGGGCATGCTTTCATTTGTATCTCTTTAACAGCAGCAGTCATGCTGTACATTTCAGGGCTATTTTTAATGAAGACCTCACACTGAGCTGTGACTACCAATGCAGGAGCATAACTTTTTGTTAAATCGGCCACGAACACAATCTCTGGATTTTTAACAATAATATTCATTTCCGTTGTAGACACAGGCTGCAAAGGGGCTTCAAAAATATAAATCAAGTTAGACCGATTGTTCAAAAAACAGATTGTCATTACTTTTATTGCATTTTGTTAGTTTTAGAATTATTTTGAAGATTTAGCAGTGAGATCTAGCTTAGCTAGAATGTTAAAATGGTGAACTACGAGAAGACTGAGTGGAATGTCAAGAAGATGTAGACAGATGCACAATAAGTTACAAAATCCACAGCCACATAGAGGTGATGAATTCCCATTTCAAAAGATCACATTCAGATTATTTCACTGCAGGTGACTTCCAAGTGGCAGCCTTTCCATACAGAAACTTGATGTCAAAGTCTTATATCAGAGCAGAAAATTTAAGAAAGAAGAAACAAAACTGCCACACAGCAAATATAGTGGGCATTATTCCCCCGCCAAAAAAAAAGAAAGAAAAAAAAAAGAAATAACACATTCTAGTACATTTACTTCTTTCAAGCACAAGATTGGTGCATTACTAAGAGTAAGAAGTCAAGAAAAGAAGGCATGGATGAGCAAAGAATACTGAAGAGGGTCATATACAGAATGCAGAAAAAGGGACAGGCCCCTTATCAGGAACATAGGAATGTTGACAGAGTGTGCAAGGATGCAACAAGGAAGGCTGAGGCCCATTTTGGATTAAGGCTAGCAAGGGATGTCACGGTAGGTTTCTTCAAATACATCAGTAGCAAAAGGCAGATAGAGAAAATGTGGGCCACCTGAACGGTGCAAGTACCCAGCTAACGAAGGATACAGAGAAAGAAAAGGATGTCCTGTTTGCTTCAGTCCTTACTACAAAGCTAGCCCTCAGAAATCCCAGATGCTGGAGACAAGAGAGAAAGCCTGGAGTAAGGACAACTGAATCATCTTTGAAAGGTCGTGGAGAAAAAGGGGTCTGAGGACTGGAACAAAGCCAATGTCACTACAGTCTTCAAGTGGGCAAGAAGGAGGACCCAGGAAGTTACAGACCAGTCAGCCTTACCCTAGAGCATCTCTTCAGAGGGACAGATCTGGGGCGGAGTGGTTGGAGAGCTGTGCAGCAAAAAAAAAGCTGTTGAGGGTGTTGGGCGACATGAGGCAGCATCGTGCCCAGAGGGCCAAGGCAGACAGTGGCCTCCTGGCTTGTACTGGGAACAATGTAGCCAGCAGCACCAGGGAAGGGATATTCCCCAGTGCTCGGTGCTGGTGCAGCAGTACTGTGTTCAGCGTTGGGCACCTCTCTGCAAGGAGGACACAGAGGTGCTGAAGTGTGTCCAGAGAAGGGCAATCAAGCTGCTGAAGGGGGTGGAGCACAGGCCTTACAAGGAGCTTGAGGGAGCTGGGGTTATTTAGTGTGGAGAAGAGGAGGCTAAGGGGAGACTTTATTGCTTTCTACAACTACCTGAAAGAAGGCTCTAGTGAGGTGGGGGTCGGTCTCTTCACCAGAATAACTACAGATAGAGCAAGAGGAAATGGCCTCAAGTCGTGTCATGGGAGGTTCAGGTCAGATATTAGAAAGAATTCCTACATGGAAAGAGCGGTGAAGCATTGGGACAGGCTGCCCAGGGAAGTGGTGGACTCCTTGTCCCTGGCAGTGTTTACAAAATGTGCAAAAGAGGCGCTTAGGGACATGGTTTACTAGTCAGGGTGGTGAGGGGCTTGTGGCTGAACTCAATGATCTTGAAGGTCTTTTCCAAACATAATCATGATTTCATAGAAGCATTAACCAATCTGATACCCTTCTATGTGAGAACCACCACCTTGATTGGTGAGGGGAGATGATCACTGAAGATGTTGTCTACCTTGACAGCTTTCAACACTGTTTCTTGTAACATCCATAAGAAAACTCAGGACATGTGGGCTAGATGAATGGATAGTGAGATGTATTTAGACCTGGCTGAAAAGCAGCACTCAGAGGCTTGTGTTCAGCAGTGCAGTCTAGTTGGAAGTCTGTAGCTAATGGTATCCCACCTACAGGTCATTACTTCAACTTATTCATCAACGATCTGGATAAAGTGACAGTGCCTCCTCAGCAAATTTGTTGATCATACAAAATGGGGAGCAGTGGCTGAAGCACCAGAGGACTCTGCTGGCATCAGAGGGATGTGGATGGGCTGAAGAGGAATGTCAAAAAGTTCAACTAAGGTAGGTGCAGGATATTGCATCTAAGGAGGAATAACTCCATGCACCAGTACAGGAATTGGAGGTGAGCTGCTATAAATCACTTGGACATAGGAGTTCAAGTGGACAAGTAATTAACTATGAACCTTTGCAGCCAAGGCAGCCTGTGCTCTTGAGCTACATTAATTAGGCAGAGTGTTGCCAGCAGGTCGAGGGAGCTGATGCTCTACTGAGCCCTGGGTGAGGTCACCTCTGGAGTACTGTGCCCAGTTCTGGGCTTCCTGGTACAAGAAGGACATTGAACTACTGCAGAGTCCAGCACAGAGCTACAAAGATAGTCAGGGGATTGGAATATGTCTCTTATGAGGAAAAAAAATGAGAGAGCTGGGCCTCTTTAGGCTGGCAAGAAAAGACTGAGAGGGAATTCTATCAGTATATACAAATATATTAAGAGAGGATGACAAGAAGATAGGGCCAGAGTATGTAGGTGACAAAGCACCTGAACAGGCTGCCCAGAAAGGTTGTGGAGTCTCCTTCTCTGGAGATCTTCAAAACCTACCTGGACATGATTCTATGCAATACGTTCTGCTTGAGCAGGGGGTTGGACTAGACCATCTCCAGAGGTCCCTTCCAACCTAAACCAGTCTGTGAAATTAATCCTTCCTTAGCAGTACAATCTGTATATTTTCTTTGGATATCACACTGTATTTCATCTAGTATGAAGAGAAATTTATGCTCCTCAAAGTATGTGAGATTCTTTTGTTTTCTGTACATAGAACAGTGATGGAAAGACTAGGCACTAAGCCCAAAATTCTCGGCTCAGTCATCTTTTGTACAAGTTAACAAGGTGTACCCATGAAGTCGGTACTGGTATCAAGAAACGTGTAGATCTCCAAGACAGACATGTTTCTACACTCTTCACTGAAGATTTTCTTACTTATGAAACTGTCTATATTTAGTGAACATCTACATCAGCCATATGGGAAATGCCATTTTTTTTTCTCTGACAAGACACATTTTTTTCTCTGAAAGAGTAATTTCTGGAGCAGTAACATATACACACACTGCACAATAATGCAGAGTGCCTGATGTATCATTTGCATTGCCAATCTACTTTAACATTGCTTAGAGTTTGACTTAGGAAATCATAGCAGGCATAGCAGTTTTTTTAGGGTACATCATGGCCACTTAGGGAGCACGTGCAATGCAGACCTTACAGAAACTACTTGAGACATGGAAGAATAAGATCCCCTTTTCTGCTCTGATGCGCTGTAATGGCCTTCCAATGTAAGGTGAAGAATCTGCAAAAAAACTTTGAGTCTGGGCCAGTGTGGACACTGACATTACAAGCCTGTTCACTGAGGATGGAAGAAGGGCGCAAACAGACAAGTGAAATGGCAACATTTCTAAGAAGTGATAATTGGCATGCTGAATTCATGGTTAAGCATAACATAAAAGTGAACATTCAAGCATGAAAATGATGGAGGTACTGACCATCATTACAAATCTTATTCAGATTGCTATGATAGCCAAAACAACCCTGGTAGTGTCAAAAGTAACTTTTTCCTTTTTCTTTTCTTTTTTTTTTTTTAAACAAAAGTATTTTTTATCAAAATAAACGCCTAAAGATTGAGGTACACAAACCAATTTCTCTGGTTCAAAAGAAAAGTGTCAATTGTTAAGAAAGACTGTATTATGCACATTAGCAAGTACCAGAAAGAATATTATCTACTTTTAAGAGTATTGTAGCACTAAAATTAAATTTTGGCTGTTGACAGGATGAGGGGTAACAGGTGTTAAGTTGATACACAGGAAGTTCCACCTCCATATGAGGAAGAACTTCTTTCCTGTGAGGGTGACAGAGCCCTGGCACAGGCTGCCCAGAGAGGCTCCTTGTGGAGTCTCCTTCTCTGGAGTTCTTCCAAACCCGCCTGGATGCCGCCCTGTGCCCCGTGCTCTGGGTGTCCCTGCTGGAGCAGGGCGGGTTGGACTACATGATCTCCAGAGCTCCCTTCCAACCTCACCCATTCTGTGCTTCTGTGAAATTCATAGCTAAATAAAGATTGAAAAAGACTTCCAGTAAATACCTTGTTCTTTCAAAGGTAAAGATTGTTTGAAACTTCTTTGTGCAGCAGCACTTTCTGCATTAGCCTTTAGAAATATATCTGCAACAGTCAGTAGAAATTCCATGCTTGCACATAGGTATATCTCTTGAATAATCGTGTCAAGAACAGTACCATCTCTCCCTTGCTTATAGCTTATATCCACCATAAATTTCTTTTCAAATCCATGTTTCATTTCCACCATCCTGAAAAACAATTAGGGGAGCATTAAATAAGATACTAAAATGGCTACTCACACCTACTGAAAGACACTCTCATAGCTCTCACTCCAGATTAATAAAAGTCCATTAAATAATATGCAAAATTTTAAAACATGAACAGCATTAACATTAATGCAAGCTATTTTCACCAACATCAATAAAACACAAGTATACATGCAACATCTCAGGAAGCCTTTTCTCATCTCCTTAAACACATTTAAAACAATACCTGAATTACAATTTTAAATAATTATTTATTGTACTTCTTGCAAACTGTAGTTTAGAATGGTAATCTGTAAAATATTTTAAAATATATACACATTATGTTGTAAGGTAATCATCACTTGATTAAATGAAAGAAATTTTTTAATGCAAAGGGGACAATATGCACAGATATCACAAATGATGTAATCTAGAGGGACTGGATATACAAGAATAGGAGAGCAAAGAACACACAACAATTTTGAGTATCATTTTTTAGTACTATTTTTAGTACCATTAATATAAAATAAGCTCTTCCTTCTGAAAAGTAGCTTTGAGATATTCAAAGTTACATAGCTCTTCTGCTTTTCTCCTCTAAAGCTGACTTTAAAGAGTCAAACTGCACTCAAACCATTCAAACTCCTTCCTTACATCCACTCCATACAACGTCATAACACTACTGTTACTCTTAACCAAAAAAAATTCTAGCTATACTGTCCCAGTGCCTTAACATAGCTGGAAGTGAAATCTGTTTTCATGTACTTTTATGCATTTTGATTTTAATGTTTGAATATAGCAGCTATATTGGTCTGCCACAGAAGAGCACCTGCAACAAAATGGAAGATATTAAAAAAAAGGAAAGCTTATTCATGCATACAGTACAGAGGAAGTAACATACAGCTAAACAACCTACTACAACAAAAAAAACACAGTTTCAACAAAATATTTAAAAAGAATGGATACAACTCTTGCAAACTCCAATAAGCAATAGTTGATTATGTATGTTAAAATACAGACCTCGGTTTAGCCATCTGGATCGACTGTCTTTTATCATCTAATGTACAGTTTGCTAACTTGACTGAAGCATTCATTGAACCATCTGATAACATTTTGACAGCAGCTGACATCAAAACTAACTTAAATTCTGCAAGCTTCAGAAGATCATCTCTTTGGTCCATAACTGCAGCCTGATTCAATTGAAATGAAAATATTTCAACACAAAAGCATGACCACATTATAACTGATAAAGTTTAGAACAGCAAGACAGTAAATAAATCTACCAGTAATTCAAAACAGACTTTAACATATCTTTAACATATGCAGAGAAAGCTCCATAAGCAAAAAACTTTACCTTTTTAAGAACTTGCTATAGGAATCTTACACTATGCAGACAGCTTTTAAAAAGAAAGCAGAATTGTTGTATGAGGTTCTAGTTTGCTGGTTTATGTTTGAAAATATATGGTATTTGTAAAAGTACCAAATGCTGTGAGAAACTAATTTGCATCTGATAAGACTATATGTTATTTTTCCAGCAAATGAAAAATCCAAAATCTTAAACACAGGACCACAAAATTGCAATAAGATGCCACTGAACCTTTAGTCGAGAATTTACTGAGAAGTTTTGCAAGTTTAAATCAACAAGAACAGTAAAAATGGATCAACATTATTCAATTGTAATTGTAATATTAATTTTCAATCTCTCTCCACAATTTATTTATGGACAAATTTTGTATATATAGAGCATATAACTAGAAAAACATTGCATTGCCCTGCATTTTTTCCAAAAATTGTATTTTATCCTAAGTCCACTATAAATTTTTAGTCAAGTCACAGAAGGTACCCAGAGATTTTCCCTGCTATCATTGTTTATACTATTTCATCCAATTTCCTTGTGCCACGAGATCTAGCTAAAAGTAATTCTTCATCATTAATATGTTCGTTACTACTGTGAGAATTCACTTTTTCCATTTATAACTCATGTTCTCAAAATTAAAATATTCCTGTTCAGAATCTCCAGTACTCTAAGCAACCTCAAAGTTTTATCTCTCTCTTTAAAATCAAAATTTTATTTACCTGTTTTGAATTTGGACTATACAGTACCAAAGTCAGAGAGTCAAATCTGAAATCCAGTTTTAGTGTAGTTTTAATTTTAATAGGTGAATGCAATTCCACTACAGCTGATGTCACAACAGTCACACCTATGAGCAATTAGAAAACATTCAAATTACTGAAAATTAATTGGCAGCAAATAAACAAAGAATTACACATTCGTGCTACTATCAAAGAATCCACAACTTCCTTTCCATTTCACTTACCTACATTTTAATGTTTTTGGTTTATTTTCCTCCCATTAATGATATGGTAAAAATCACATATTGCAAAAAATAAAATAATCTGCTTGTATTTTCTACATACAATTTTTCCATCTTTGATGAAAAAATGGACAATTTGAATTAAAATTATACAGTATTGTGTAGAACAATTACAATGTATACAAGCATATTTTTATCCTCATTTGTTTGACCTTGCCACATTTTTTTTTACTTTTAAAAATGGAGTTTAAAAAAAAGATGTTCAGCATATGCTGAACAGTTTTTGAGCAATGATGCCTACTGAAAAGGAACAAAAGGAACATTTTGTGATGCTAAGATTCTGACAAAGCAAACGATTCTAAAATATAGAACATCAATAGAATCAGCAAGCACAGGAAAAATACAGTAGAAAATAACAGGATATGATTTTAAAATTAAGCAAATTATTTGATAGTCTTCTCATATCCATATACACATGCTAAAAAAATAAAATAATAAAATAAAAAAAAAAGTGAGTACCCTACTAGCAGATTTCTAGATGCTAATTGCCAGTAGGACAAGACAGCCCACACAGTAAAATACATCATGCTACAACATTTATACTGGCCATTTACTCATAGTGCCTCCAATTCCTTATCATTATTGCTGACTATATCTCAGTAAACAGTGCCAGTGTAACAAAGGCACGCTTTTCAGAGCAACTAAATCAAGCACTGTAAAGATAATACCAATAGAAATAATATATTTAAAGTGATACCTAAAAATGTTGGTTTGTGCTTGATTACAGAAAACATACCTGCAGAGTGCTGTGAAGTACCATGCAGATCACCAGAATGGTTACTTGTATCTTTTGATTCTGGTAAAGCTGGTGGTGCACCAGAGCTCCCACCTATATTTTCATTTAGTGTCCTTAATATTGTGGTTATGTCTTCCTGACTGAGGATCAACTTAAAGAAAATAAAACACACGTTTAAACTCAGAATATATCAGTTCATAAAACATTCAGTGACTACAACTGAGTTATTCTGACTTAACAAGTTAAAAACAGCCTAAGATGTTCTGAAACAATCTTGCCAGAAAGCAACAAGTATGTATACTTAAACCTTGAAACACAGCAAATTTATCTGTGTCCCTGCTTAGCAGAATGAAGAACCAAATAATTTTTTTTCTCATAATTCCCTAAACTTCTATAAATCAGAGGTGATTCACAGATTATTTTCTTTGGTATCAGGAATCTTTAGGCAAAGTTGCAAAGTTCTAAGTTAGAACTTGATTCATAGAAGGCATACTGATTTCTTGACATATAGGTGCTCAAAAAAGGGTCATGTGGGTTTTGTCACTAAGTACTTCACAGCAAGGTTTGCTAGCTCTGTTTCTGAACTTTGCAAGCCACTTTTTTCATGCAATTGGTATCCTCCACGTTTCCCAAAGTTAAACAAACGTGCACTAGATATTGTTCAAGCTTTCCATGTGTATGAATTCAGCACACGATCAGGCCTTAAAAAGCAACCAATCCTTAAAAGACACTGACAGACCAATAAAAATTCTGTAACAGTGTGCAAGAGCATGCTCTTTTCTAACCTGCAACAGTAATATGTACTAAAACGTTTACCTGCAGCATCACAGATCAAATCCAGAGCTTAGAAGAAGAAGAAAAAAGAAAACTATTTGCTCATTCTTTCTTGCACTATAAAACAACAAAATCCACTCAACCTGTATGTCTTCCAAGTCAAATTAATAACCTAAGAAAGAAGGTTGGGATTTCAGGGACAAAAATGAGTGCTTACATTCATAGGCTTGAGTCGTCCAGATATTTCAATATCAGGAATTTCACTATACCATGCAGCAGCTAAATTTCGTTCAACGATAACTTCCAGATTTAGTGGCTGCAGTAGCTGTACTTCAGTTTGTAATGAACCACTCTCATAGTACGATCTTTGAACAAAAACAAAATACTCAACTTGACATACTTTACTCACACATTATGCAGAAAAACAGCACATTTGCTGTCTTTGCCTCTTTCTTTTGAATATTCCTCTAAAATGGCCCGCATACTTGAGTGTCCTAATTCTACTGTCTCTAGTAGACAGCTTACACCACCAGTTGGCATGGAGTAATATTCGACACATCCATGGAGGGCAACATATTAATTCCCTAGAAGATGAATACTTCTGAGCTTCTCCTGTTCTTCTCTACTTCTGTTCCTTCTTTTTTCTGTATTTTTTCATCTGTGTTTGAGAACCCCAGTTTCCTGACTCTTCATCCCCGGCAACAAAATCCAATTTCAACTGGATTCTTTCCAATTCTTTCAAAAAGAGCTTCTAAAAATTTTTCAACAGAAACATCCCGTAAGAATTACATGAATTTAAAAAAAATATCTTAAGCAGTTTATTACCTGTACAACTTTAGTTCACTCAATTTCACTGTCATAGAGTCAATAACAGGCGGGAGAGTATATCGTGTTTTTGTTTTAGCAATTATGAATCGATTCTTCACAGTGATTAGACCAAGATCAGCCACAAGGACATTAGCAGACATTGCTGACTGTGGAACGATCACAACTGGTGCTTTAATGTTGATATCTAGAGCCAATCGGGAA
The DNA here is from genome assembly GCA_034781795.1 of Crypturellus tataupa. Taxonomy (NCBI): domain Eukaryota; kingdom Metazoa; phylum Chordata; class Aves; order Tinamiformes; family Tinamidae; genus Crypturellus; species Crypturellus tataupa. The sequence goes on along the minus strand of JAWLRI010000811.1, from coordinate 1,977,195 downwards.
CTACGCTCTGCCAGTTCTTTTACACCTGTAGCTGCTTTCTCTGCTGCTTGAACAGTTGCCTCAGTAACTGCTTCTTTGGCAGCTTGAAAGTTATTTATAAAAGCCTAGGAAAAAATATATCTCTCGTTAATTATATAAAGAATTTTATTATTTGAAAAACACCATGAATCACAATATTTAGAAGACCTTATGTGCTACTCCTTTTTTTAATATGCTTTAATAGTATAATATCACCCCAATAAGTGATACAGTATGCCTATATAAAAATAAATTTCTATACTAAATATTTAACTAATTAGATATAACATCAATGAGCATGTAAAATGACTTGTATGAATTATGTTTTACTTATTCAGCTGGTAAGTAAAAGACAGGTTATATGGCAGAATTTATGAAAAGGCATTGGCTTTCATAGTTTTATAATTATATTCCAACATTACAAAAATAGAACTGAGTATACATGAAAAAGTTGTCACAAATTCTTAAAACAAGAAACAAAAAACCCCTCGATTATATGTTTAGCCTTTCATTCCACAAGAAAAATACAAAGAAAAATAATTAGCCCAACTGTCAATGTAAACTAAGCTTTTACAAAAATATATCTGGGGTGCACTAAGAAGAGCGTCTCCAGTAGGCCTAGGGAGCTGATCCTTTCCCTCTACTCAATCCCAGTTGAGTAGAGGGAAGTACATCTGGAGTACTGTGTCCAGTTTTGAGACAAGAGTCCAGAGCAGGGCCACAAGGATGAGCAGGGGCCTGGAACATCTGCCCCGGGAAGAGAGGCTGAGAGAGCTGGGGCTGTTCAGCCTGGAGAAGAGAAGGCTGAGAGGGGACCTGATCAGTGTCTATAAGTACCTCAAAGGAGGGAGCGAAGAGGATGGGGCCAGCCTCTTTTCAGGGATGGCCAGCAACAGGACAAGAGGAAATGGCCACAAACTGAAGCACCAAAAGTTCCACAGGAACTTAAGGAAAAGTTTCTTGACAGTGATGGTGACAGAGCACTGGAATAGGTTGCCAGGAGAGGCTGTGGAGTCTCCTTCTCTGGAAATCTTCAAAATCCTCTTGGACGCAGTCCCGTGCTCTAGGTAACTCTGCGTGTGCACAGAGGTTGCACTAGATGATCTCTAGAGCACCCTTCTAATCGTAACGATTGTATGATATCAGAGTTCTTATAAAATGAACATTACCCCACATGTCCTTTTGCAATTTTTATCTTACAGTAACTGTATTCTGAGAAAGATAACTTATTTAACTTACCAAAATAGAGGAAACAAACTTATTGACAAAAACTACTTGAATGCATCCAACAGTTAGGTAAATACGACTGTCAACAACATCCATATTTGTATATGCAATGCCATCTGTGGCATTCACATAAGATATCATTCTAAAGTTGAAGACTTCTTTTCCTGTGATGTAAAGAGCCTTAGGAAAAAAAAGAAGTATCTCTAATGTAAACAGGTATGCTAAAGAGAAAGAACACCAGAACACAATGTAGTAGTTAATGCTTTGAATTTAATTACCACAATCTTAAAATAACGAAACTACAATAACAAACAACCTCCCCATCCAAGAAAACAAAAAAAAATAAAAACTTTGACTAAGCTGAAAATATTTGCAGAATCCCAGTTTGAACAAGCATGCAGTCATGAGTTGAACAAAATCAATTTTTATTTAACTACCATTGACTTTCTGAGGGAAGAGAATCTTGTTATGTCTGTAGAAGAGAATGTTTGTTCCTAGCAAACATACAAAGCAATGCAGAAATCACAGCTGAGTGATTTCATGAAGTTCAATTTAGCATCTCTACACCAAAAATATGAAAATGCACAATACCTTCTTATACATTGCCATCTCATCAGAATCCACAATAATGATATTCTTTAATTTTGCATTCACTTCTGTTGCTGCTTTTTTCATGATCACTTTGCTATCCAGACCTTAAAAAATATTACATATAAAATTTACAAACTAATCTGGTTCTGAAGTTCTGTGTTTTTGTGATGAAAATTTTGTTCTTACCTTCGATATGAATTTCAGATATTCTTTGTTTTTTCTCTCTAATAAAAACACGTAGACAGGATAAATCTGCACAGATACTGAGGTCAACAATATCTTCATACTTCGATTTTTTGGATGCTGTGGGAAATATGGACACTGCTATTGTTTCTTATAGCAACACTGAAATAATCTGAAGCTTCACTTGGAGCTACTGTTACCAGTTAAAAACTTCTAAGTATGTCTGAGACTCTTCAAGTTATTATTATTTGACTTTAAGCAAAGAGACAGTTGAATGCAAGCTATAGAAAAGTATCTGGACTAGAAAGGCATAAAAAGTAGAGTTCTCAAAGGAGGAGTAAAGGACAGTAATATTTTAATAACCTTACTCTCAAGCCTAGTTGATGAAAAGCCTAGAGCATTGGCCTGATGTACAACATTCATACTAGCAAGTAAGACAAGAAAAAAATCATTATGCACACTGAAGCCCTCAAGTACTTCACTCATTGTGGTATTCAACACTAATATTTTATTAACTGCAATAAGCATATTTCATATACATCTACATGGACTGCATTATTTTAGTCATAGCATTTTCAGTAAAAGGCAGTTTACCTGACGTAATGGAAATAATATAGCTACAGCAATAACAGTCTACCTGAGCTACTGGTCATCATTTGCTACAAATAGTCTTATTTATAAAATCCAAGAGACTTTTTAATCTACAAAATCTATGTTTTCTAAAACCAAATTTTAAGCAAAGAAAATCCATTAACAAACTAGACATCGAAGAAAAATAGTAGGTCTAGTGGTTGTCTATACACACAGAAAATACAAGCATAAATCTAATGCTAGGATGCTAATCTAATGCTAATCTGGTAAAATTCTCCATACCAGTATTCCATTTTCATTTTGTTTCCAAAATTGAATGGGAGAATAATACTGTATTGCATTGTTAACCAAAATAACCTCTGTTCATTTTGAATGGAGATGACTGAACTCACACAAAACTAGCTGCAGCTACAAGGCTAAATACAGAAGCCAAATGACAGAAGATCCAATCAATAATATAATCCACTTTTTCTGAAAGTCAAATTTGAAGTTAATACTACATATTAATTCAAAAGACAAAGAGAAATATCATATCCTGTGTTCAGGGACTTTATATATGTAAGTTTTTACACAAATCCTGTAAGTAAAGCTGAAAGCAGTCAAACTCTTCTGCCAAGGTAAATCAGCCAATAACTCTCCTGAGATTCTCAAAACCTTTGTTGCCATTCATTACAACACTTTTCAGCAATATAATACCTATTATCTAAGCAATAAAGAGCATGGAAATTGTTATACATCAGTAAATAAGAAACTCATTTTATCCTTTCCATCCAAGGATTTCATCAGCTACCAGCAAACATTCCAGGTTTGCTTGCAGTAAGGCAGCAACTTTTGAATATTCTGTTAATAATTCAGTAAGCCACAGAACAGAACTCATCAAGTTAAATCATACATATGTTCATGCTGCTACACAAGTGATATTTCAGCTGGTGTCTCTGTATCAGGAGAATCAAACAACCAACATGAGCTAGAACAATCACAGATAGAGAAAGTTAAAAGACTTAAAAATGAATACACTTAATCACATAAGAGTGGAAAAGTATTTTTTCACAAAACATTTATTTCATATCTTTTCTCTTAAGTCTGTTATTCAATGGAGACCTACAAAACACCTTTGAAGTATGTGCTGAGGATTCAAACTTCTTAAAATTTCCATGGAACAATAAATATGGTAGAAAGGGATGTCATTGATATAGTGCTGAGGATTTATATGAACAAGTTCCCAGAAACAGCATTTGTTTTGATATGGCAATATATACAAATTAGACTCCACAAATTCTCTGACCTCTCTTAGAGAATAATAAAACTACACAACAAGCAGGTTGTTTACAAGAGATGGATGTTCCTTAGATGCAAAGTAATAAAAACGGTAGACAAACAAGACAAGAAGAAAAACAAACAGTGTTTTACATAAGCCCATTGCCCCAAGTAGTGAGGAAAAAAAGCCAGCCACAATTATTGCTGAAGAGACAGATAATCTCTCTTTCACCTTGGGCTCAGCAAAACTGCATCTTGACCGCTATATCGGTAAACTGGAACAGGGAAAGATGCAAGTTTCACTGATCTTGTTATGGGCTGAGGTTAGCAGATAACTGACTGGTCTGCATACCTTTTCAGGATGAAACAGTGCTAACACTTTCAGAGGCCCAGGAAAGCTGCAACTCTAGAATTTATACATATAAAGAGCTCTTCTAAGCTGACAAACATGTGGAAACTCTCTCTCAAATTGCAGGAATGCACATACTACCTATCTGCCCCTAAGACCTCTATTAATGAATGCCATATCAACATCTTATGATAAATGATTGAAAATGCTCCCACCATTCAAAGACTTTCAAACACATTCAGCAAATGAATGTAAAACTGCCCGAGAGCCTATGCGATGAGATGCAATAGTGTCTTTCACATTAATGTCTATAACTAAGGCACATAATAAATTGCTCAAGATACATGTCAGCTGCAAACCTAAGTCAACAAAATTATTTTGATGTTGAGAAGAAAAAGAGTGTACAAGATGATTCCACTGAAGACTGGAGGAAAATGGTAATTATGATATTATTTGAAAAGTCACAACTATTGGCTATATATCCAGACTTCTATCCTAGATTTTTATTTATTTTTATTATAATAAGTACAATGGTGCAAAAAACTTTTTATTACTATTATTGTTATATGGGAGACTATAAGTTACCAAGAAAGCATTCAAAAAGATGATCATAAGAGAATTCGAAGATGTCTCAATAAAAACATGCTTAGAGTTTACCTCAGAAATTTCCAAAAGTTGCAACTCCTACCCTGACTCATTGACTCTTTAAATTCCTATTGTGTATAGTCTCCACTATACACTTACATCCAGGGAATAGCAGCAGCGTATTCTGCTATTCCATAAAACTCTCACTCTCATAGCTAAAACTAATACATGCTTAGCCATACTGAGATTACAAAAGGCTCTACAGTGCCTAAATAAATGTACCTTAAACAAAGTTTCTCATTTCAGAATTCACAGACAGATTTCTGAAACTGTAAAATAATATCTGCTTGCTTAAGTTAATGGAGCACTAAATTAACAAAGAATGGCAGAAAAAAAGAGTAAATAAACTTACTTAATTTCTTAAGAACATCTTTCTTTTCCTCTGCCTTTTCCTGGACTGGTTCTTCTGCGACTTTAGTTTCTTGTTTTGGTAGGAGACTATTCAGGTAATTCATGGCATTTAGGAGAGCTTCAGTATGCAAATGAATATCGAGAGAAGAAAAATTCACCTGAAAGAATATATTATTTTTTTAAAGTATACTTGTGTGTCCCTAAGAGGGAAAAATATTTTTTTTTAAAGTCATACCGTTATTTTCTGTAGAACATTCTGATAGGTAGTTTTCAGTTCTGGTCCATTAATATCAGCCTATTCCACCAAACATGCAAACAAACAAACAAACAAAACTGAAGAGGTTCGCAAACTTCATAGAGAAAACTTTCTTCAAAACACTACAGCTTTTGATACAAAAGTTAGTCTGTTCTGGAATCAGAGACATTTCTAGTCAAGGATATTTACTACTGGCTTACAATTACAGTAAAGTTTGCTATTTCTTTACCTTTATGTATTCCAGAGTAAGAAGATCATCTTCAACATTATCCAAAGTAGTAATGAGATAAACTGGTTTGTCATTATCATCTAAATCAAAAAATATATATATTTTTTAAAGATTTTTTTTAATTAGACTTTAAACCTAGCTTTCTATTATTGTTTAATCAAAAAAAGCCTAAAACAGTTAGACATATCTACTAACATCAGCAGTACTGAAACAAAGTTAGTAAATCTTTAATAAAAGAACAATCTGCAAAATAACAAACTGCAAAATAACTCATTCAATTTACGGAGGGAGTTCTTCCCCAGTTGACAAATAAAGCCCAACAGACTTTCTGAAGACAAAGTCACAATATTAATCTTTTATGAAGCACTTTTTTGATCAGAATATAAAATGCTTACCCATATATTCTGGGCACAGTAAGCAAACTTCACGAAGGAAAGCATTTGCAGTCATGTCAAATGTTCTTAATTTGAGTTCAGTGCCTAAGCTTACAACTTCAAGCTGCAGCACAGGTGTCTCAACATTATTAGTAAGTCGACATAATTTAATTAAGACCTAAGAACCAAATAAATAAATAAACCAGTGTTTGATAATATATCTACTTATATGGCATAGAATTATCATATTAGCTTTTATAAAGATCGAATATTTACAGAAACGTTACCAGTCAATGTTAGCATTGACTATGAAATGCTATACTGTAAATGTCCTGAAAGAAAAATTCAGCTCAGGAAATAAAATCACAGCAGCACTGCTTGCTACTATGCTAGAACAAAAACTATAATGGTACATATGCAATACCACAGTTGCACTTACATTTTTTTTTTATACAAATCAATTCTGTAAATCATTTGACAACATTTAATTCAGTCAAAAGTGGATTTTTCAGCTAGCATAAACAACTTACTACATTTACAGGAGTTTCTTCAGAATTTGCCAATATTAGACTATTTAGTTGAATATCAATACACAGGAGTTCCTGACACATTCATACATCATAAATATGTTCAATGAATACTTGGCTAAACTGCCCTAGGTCCCACTGTTATCACTCCTTTCATAACCAAAAGAAAACAAAGATAATGTGATCTACTTTTTCACATAGTGCACTATTATTTTACAAACAGGAAAAGAAAAAATCTTCCCAAGTTATTTTAAACTATAAAGGGAAAGGTTATGTTATTCTTATTAAAATCTTTTATTATCTTAGATTATGTAGATTTCAAAAAGCACAAGTTTTCAGTACAGAATGTAAAATATAACACTTTCTTAAATTAACATTTCTTAAAAAAGCAACTGTATGTTTTAAAGAAACCCAAAAGAAACTTATCATATCACAAAAAATATTAAGTTTTAGGATTTATTTATCAGTGTATAATAAAAAATGCTGAAAAATAGTTATGTTTGAATCCTTTGTGTAAGTCTCTACCCTAAAATAAAATTTGTAAAAGCTAACTCATTTTACTGTAGCCATGATGCTTTACAGAATGAAGCAGAACAATTGATACAGATGGAAACAGAAATTGGCCTCTGAGGAAAGTACTCTTTCTTTTTTCCAAGTCTGTAACAAAAAACAACTCACGGCGAATGCCAATTTAGGTATAGGACCAACAGAGGTTGAGAAAGACATGTAGGGGAGAAGTGCTTCTATGAGATGAAACATTAATGACCAGATTATGCTGGTCCATTGACCACAGCAGTATCTTGAAAAAGGATATCAAAAGCTACACCTTAAACCAAAATAAATGCATGCAGAATAACAGAATGAATAACAAAATGAAAGCAAAGTAAAAGTAATTCATTGATCAACTGAATAGGGAAATAAAGGAGATAAGAAAAGGCATTTCAGTGCCAGCAGTGCAGAAGCACAATCCTGTCTTAGAAAAAGGCTCTGAACAATACAGAGCAAGGATCAGTAAGGAACAGGCAGTGAGTAATTCTGCACGGATGGATTCAAGAACACAACAAACAGGAAAAGAGTTATAGTTAAAATGTACCTTGGAGAAAAATAATAATAAAAATGTAAACTTACCTCAGCTACTTCAAATCTTAGCTGGAAATCTGTCATATTCTTTATAGATTCTTGTTTACGTAACCTTTGACGCCTTATACTATTGCCTCGCCTGAGGGAACCACCACATGAGGCTTCAAAAAATGGCAGGTCTTCCACAGGACTGCTTAGTGCATCATAAAATTCTTCTTCTGATTCTAAACAGTAATTCACAACAAAATTACATATACATTTAGACAACCAATTTTGCAGTAACATGGACAAGAATTTTTATATCTCTGTCCAAAAAAATTGAAGTAGAAGTACCTAGCTGACAATCAGCAACCTACAAAGTCTGTTTCCACAGTTATCTCGGTTCCTGCTTCCACAGCTTTTTCTAGCACCTACAGCTCAGCATTCCCTGATTATTAGCTATGCAGAAAACAGCGCAAACTGGGGCTTAACTTGCTTAATATCTGTTTTGCCAGACTGTTTGAAAATCTCATAAAACTCTAAGTAGGAAATGGTTACAGACTAAAGACTTATGTAAAGCATAGGCCAACACAAATCTCACCATTCTCCATATCAATCCGAACTACAAGGCCATTTGACCTTCCTTTTTCAAAACATAAATACATAGTTAAGTCCATATAAGCAAATAAACAAAGCCATCTTACCAACAAATATTTTACTACTTGGCCTTCGGGAAGAGAAAGAACAAGCATATAAAATTTTGCTGCACTGAGAAAATACAAGGCATTCTGTAAAGGGCAAATCTAAGGCATATATATAGAATATACAACTATATATATATAAAATATGTGTGTGTGTGTGTGTGTGTGTGTGTGTGTGTGTGTGTGTGTGTGTATAGAGAGAGAAAGAATTATTCAACTTGAAGAATTTAAGACCTAGCCTAAAAATGGTCACTTCAAGAAAATCAAAAGAATACAATGAATTCAACTTATTTATTAGACATGTTAGTGTTTTAACCTATTTATTAAATCAGTTTAAAATAAATCACTTTACCTGACTCAGTAAGTGAATGAAGATCCAAAACAGAAAACACATCCTGTGATAAATGTGGTACTGACACCACAGGGGTCGTTGCAGCCTGAAAAGGGGGATGTCATAAACATTTTTATTAAATTCACTGGTCACAGTTATTGCCTTCACATTTAGTATTGCAGAAATTCTATAGCTCAAAGGTTTTGATCCATTTTAAGAGCAAATTATTTAAGCAACTTAAGAAATTATGATTATTAAAAATAAAACAATGTCTCAAATCTGTCTAAAATCTGTTAGAATCATCAGATACTATACATTCATCTAAGACTAGATAGAATACACCAGGAAGAAAATCTCTGGAGTTTCAGTCTTAAAAGATACTGACGGAAGCAGTACATCATATGAAAATACAGGAAAGACAAAACCTGGGAAGGGCCCTTTGCTGGACTAACAAGGGGCAAATTTAGAGAACAGCAATACCTATAAAAGAAGATACTAGTGGCCAGACATGACATAAAGGAAAATTGCTGCAGAAACCTTTGCAGCATACAGCCTTGTGTCCAAACATCTAAACATATCTGGAGAAACAGATTATAGTAGAATCTTTGATTGCAAATGATGTCTTTGTCTACAGATCAGAGATGGAACTGAAATGTATGAAATGTCATGGTTCCACTAAATGAACCAAGGGAAACAAGAATCTTCACTCCCTATTTCCACAGAACGAAACCACCCTGGTGCCACCAGCCAAAAGGTTCATTCACCAAAGCCAGATTTCACACCAAGCCTCAGCAAAATAGCAATGGTTTTAGTTTGTAAAAAAATATCCTCTGCATGTCTGTAAGCACATTTGGCAGACATGGTACTGAATGCTAAAGCAAGACAGAGGTGTGCATCATCTGAATACTTGTTTTTCTTGAATATCTTCACACAAATGGTAATACTTATGGTTTTGTTTCCCAGATACTGCTATTTCCAAATTTAAAAGTCCAAAATCCTATAGAAATCTGAAAATTATAATAGCAGAATAACATTAACCTTTGAACCTGACTTCCAATTAGCTACTCAGGCTCCATTTTTCATCTTGCTTTTCATATATTAACAGTCTCTCTTCCCAGTCTCCAGCCTACATAGTTTGACTGTAATCTATATATTTATACCTATGTCTATAGATGATTGATACACTAAATCTTGATGTGTCTTGGATCTCTGGACGGGCCTCATTTGTAAGTCTTTTACATCATAATAAGATAAGGGGAAGTAAATAAAAGTTTGACTTCACAAAGCCAACTGGTTAAAATACCAGTTGACTCTTCAATAGCAAAGTGACTTGCCCGCATGTGCTAAAGTACAAGGAACTGCAGGTTGCAAAAATCTAGAATATATACTGCAGTGCATTTTGTTCTCAGAGCCCAGAAAAAATCCTCCATTTATTGCAAATACAGAGGAAACATCAGGACAAAATTTGCATATCAAGCTCTCTGGAAAAGATTTTTCTTCCTTTTTGCTATTACATCATTTCTGAACAAATCAGGCTCAGAAGAATTTTAGCTACAAGGATTAAATCATAGGCATCTATCCCTAATTCTAGAAAATTGGCTAGAGTTAAAAAAATGGTTAAAGATGGCTAAATACTAAGATGACATGTTCTGCATTTCTTTCTGCTCCTTTGAAAACTGCAGTGCTGACAGCTAAAGCATTCTTGTGATAGTTACTATTGAAATAACTTAAAAAAATACAAAGGACCTCACCTCAGGCATTCTGGGGAGAGAACCTGTAGCAGGAGTACTTTTTGGCTTCGGAATACTATCAATAAGTTCCAAAATACTCGTCAGTTTTTTGTCTGATACTTGGATAGAAAGTAAAGGCAGCTGTCCAGACATTTTGAACCTGTTATGTAAATTATCCATGTTATTTCAGGGCAATTTCATTCAAACTTCTCATTCCTTTTCCTCTGAAAAGCACATTACTTTTTTCAATTACAAAACTACAATCTTCACCTTCAAGTAGACAGTTGCTCTCCTTGTCATTTCAAGACTAGATTTCTAGACATGGCCTTAAAATTACTTCTTAGAACCGTTAGGAGACTGAAGTAGGTACAAAAAAAACAAGCTCAATTGTTGCTGAATGATAGAATCAGTATAGATTTGAAATGGATACTCGCTGGTTTCTCAGTGAAGGATAAACACTAGTTACAATCTGTACTTCACTAAGGAATATGCTTATGCAGTACCAAACTACTATCTGTGGCATTCTCTAACGATTGTAGACAGTACAGGTACCCAGAAAAAAGCAGCAGGCATGGAGTGCTCTCCAAGAAACACTACCTTTTTGTTTGTTTGTTTTTGTTTTTTTTTAATCTCTCCATGTATCTGGACATAAGTAAATATCATTTATTTGTTCAGTAACTGGCCTTAATAAGAACATGGAATACAAAAGTAACATTCATTAGAGAAAAAAAAATTTCCCCAAACAGGGGAGAAATACTGTAGACAAATTGCCACCAAGAGGAGACCACTCCTGGTAGAAACCATCAGATAAGTGGTGCAGCCCTACTGCAGGAGGCATTCGCATTAAGACCAGATTCTTCCTGTTTAATCCAGGTAATATTAGCATAATTAGAGAAATAATAAATATTACAAATCTACATTAAAGTGACTTTTGCTTTACCACAGAAATGTGTGACCACAGAAATAAAGGCTCACTCCCCATTCCTTGACTTTATAAAGAATACCCTCAGGAATCTCTCTTCTATTTCTTTTACCTTATCCTTTCTACAGAACAGAGGCAAGAAAAAAATTTAAGTAGAAAAAGAACCAAGCTGCTTCTGCATCAAAATGCAGAATTTAGTCTACTTTTCCAGAAGGTGGCACCATTATACCATACAATCACTAATCTGTTGTCTCATTATTGAACACTGGTGATAGACACTATTTAAATTTTATTTCCAAGGAATTCTTGGATACTTTTTAATAACCTGAGTATTTATTTTGCTGATTGTTACAAATGTTATAAAATAACTTTCTAAAACTAGATTACTTATATCCTATTATAAAATTTGTTAAATTTCTATAGGTCAAAGAGTGAAATAAACAAATACTGCTTTGTTGTAGTGTAATAGTGTGAATCTTATTAATGAACTAATAGCCAAATAGCCTCACAATATGCTAGCTTACATTACTTAACATTACAAAATGTAATGTAAACAATTACAAAAAGAAAACATTACATTTACCTTACATTACAAAGCTGAAACAATGCTTAAGCAAACAGAGTCTGTATTAGGCATAAGTGAAGATGCTTTTTCTAAAATGCAAAGCTAATCTTTGCCATTACAACCCTAGTGGACTCTAATACAAAACTTGCATCATCAATCTTTCCATTGGATTAAATTATCCAGTGATCCATGACCTCTGAAATTAGGATGTTTGTAATAGAAGACTGCAAATTTCACACCTTTTGTATCTATACTGTTTCCAATAAGGACTAAAATATGACTATTAGGAAGACAGGTCTAATTAAAAAAGATATATACATATTTTTGACAGATCTTTAATATCTGGCAACATCTTGTGTCTCCTCAACACAGCTGAAAACAAAAAGTGCAGAACATACTTTAGTTCTGAATTTCACCACTGCTGATGGAAATTCAAGTATCCTTTACTTTTTTCCTAGAAAGACTTTTACTGTAAAATTTCAAAACAGAGAAAACATATACTTGGGCATTCTTGCATCTGTGACAACCATAGCCCTGCTAAATTCCACTTTTACATCCAATGGCTGCAAGATATGTTGAGATGAGTACTTCAGTTTGCGAGCCTCTTGCCAGTTTTCATCTAGAACAGAAACAGAAAACTTAAGGTTTTTTCTGTGAAAGGTATTTTCCCCCTGTTAACCATAGGACAGATATTAATATGTATGATATTAATTAACACATGTTGTTTTAAAAAATCTATATATATCAAGTGACATGATCCTCTTTACACACTCTCTGAAGTGTGTGCATGTCAGAGATAACAGTATATCCCTCCCAGGGGATACTTCTCCCTCCCAGGTATAAACAGCTATCCAAGCAATGTAGCAGACTCCAAACAGCCTAGTTCATAAAACACACACTGTACTGGGAGTTTAGGCTTTCGATTCACCTCTGGAACCAGGGAGCTACTTTTTTTGGTTCTGACGCTCTATAGTTAATTCCCAGAACTATTGCTAAAGGTTTCTCTCAGAAATGAATTCTGCTCTTTTCTTCACCCTCACAAAATGATCAAACCTACAACTACTTGTGGATTCTGTTTTACAGTTGGACAAAAACTATGAAAAGGCACTGAAAGACAAAAAATGAAAATACTAGACTGATAGAGTAAGAGAAAAGTTTGTGTGTACTATGCACCAATCAAATAGGACATTCCAGGGTCTCAAATATATAATTATAGTTTTATAGTGCAGATTTTTTACAGTAGCAAAAACTAATGTTAGCATCTATAATAACAAACTTGAAGGTGTGCCTGAAAAACTCATATGATATTTACAGGACAGGGTATAAAACATTTCTTTAATCACACAAAAAGAAAGATTTAATTACATAAGGAAAGGTTTTCCTCATGAGTACTTACCATGTTTGCTGTACAATAACTGTATGCTGCTAAGCTGGATATCAAAACTGTCATAAGCTCTTGACATTATATCTTCAATACTGCTTTGCCCTATTTTAAGTTTTGATAAGTCAGAACGACATTTACTTTTCATCTAAAAAAAAAAAAGAAAAACTGAATTTCTTCAAACACTGGATAAGCATTATAAGCATTATGAGCATTTGCACCACTGTGTATTTCTAAATATAAAAATAACACTGTGTTAGTCATCCCAGAAACATGAAATCTATTTTTGAATCCTGTTAAATTTAGTTTTGGCATTATCCCATCACATATTAAACAAACCCAGAAGGACGGGTGAAAAGGAGCTTCGAATTTTTCAGAAATGCTCCCAGTCAGGCCTTTTAATTAATCAGTCAGTCCTTTTGTATTTTACCAATACCAGTTCTTTGACATTATACATTTATATGTACTGTCTCTGCCATTCATCTCTGTCCATATCATCCATATGTGGATAATATCCAAGAGAGGGTTCACAACACTGAAACAGGTTTAAGTATTTATGTCCATGACATAGTAGTTCCTTCTTCACTGCAGCTCAACCTTAAAAATACAACTTAGTCTGAAAAGCCCAAGATTAAAAACGTACATAATTATCAAATTAATACTGCTCGTGCAACCTTAATTAAGTCCACTT
>JAWLRI010000811.1:1913779-1963117 GCA_034781795.1 Crypturellus tataupa | reverse complement strand
AGGATCCCCTCCCTCGACCTGCTGGCAACGCTCCTCCTGATGCAGCCAGGAGCCCATTGGCCTTCTTGGCCACAAGGCACATTGCTGCCTCATGGTTAACGTGTTGTCAACCAGGACTCCCAAATCCCTCTCCGCAGAGCTGGATTCCAGCAGGTCAACCCCTAGTCTGTGCTGGTGTCTGGGCTTATTCCTCCCTAGGTAAATCAACTCTTTTCTTCACTATTACCCGAAGTATTATGAGCACTGGAAAAGTGTTTAAAGACAAAGTTTTTGTTTCAAGTTGCATATTTTTAGATGTTATCATCTTTTTTTCTATTGAATTAATCAGAAAAAAAATCAGTGTTCATTTTTTTTTCCTTTTTTTTTTTTTAATTTATTTCTATATGTTTACCATGGAGCAAGAGCTACTTTAGATGTCACCTAAAGGTGTGAGTTTTAAGTACTTAGAACATGCTCTGTTGTAGAGTAACTACTAGCGTTGTCCATTGAGGGTAAAGTGGACAAATTAAATTGTCAATTTGACCAATTGGGCAATTTGCCGTATGCCTCAGTTTCCCATCAATAAAGCTAGATTGATAGTATTTCTCCTTCCCAGGGTGGGCTAGGACATAGGAAGGACTCTGCATCACTCATACCCATCGACAGTATCAGTCAGAAACTAGATTGGTAAAATCTCTCTACAAAAATGCACTTACACAAAGGGGTGAATTTCTAGCTTCCTGGGGATGATATTTTTTAGCAGCTCTCACAGGAAAGAAAAGAGAAGGCAACTATAATTATTACTTCCTACAAATTAGTATGTGTAATATTTATTAGTATTAGTAATTACTAGCTCTAAAGAGCCCATCCTTGTGCTGGTGTGACCTTGATGTTGGTGGGGCTCCTTACAAGTGTTGGTGAGAATCCAGCTCTTCCTTCACTTCTGCTTATCCAAGAGCCCCACCAGGACTGCAGACCTACTCTGTGCCCAGGTTCCTTCCTATCCGCCTGCTGCCTTCCTTCTGGAACAACTGGAATGGGTTTCACATGTACAAAACTGGACCTTTAATAATCCACGATCCAATCCCCCTGAATACATGCAAAGGGCGATCAAGCGATTCTCCTCCCAGACACTGGCCTTGCAAAACCCCAGCCCTTCTCATCACAAAATGCTCCAAGATTCCCCATTGGGAAGAACTTCAACGTTTTGCCTTTTCTCACTTCCAAATGCATCTAAGCAGCTGCAGTCCTCCAGCTGCAGAGATGTTAAGCTGATGTGCTTACAATAAAACCCCTCTTGCACTCGGATCTTTCCCTTTGACCGAAGAACGTGTTGCGAGGTGGGAGCGTCACGTTGGAAAAGAGCATAAAACCGAGCGGTTTTGTGCCGGCATGGGACAGCTGAGGCGGCGTCACTCCGCATGCCGCTGTCAGCAGCGTGATTGAGGTGGACAGGAGGGTGGGGAGGGCTCTAAAGGACACGGGCAGGTGGGGGGGACGGTGGGCTGGCCCCGAAGGACAGGCCATACAAAAGGGAGTATCCCTGCAGATGCAGGCATGGAGCGGGGATGGAGGGGAGGAAAGAGCAGCAGGACGCGTGCATGGAGCAATAAGGGACAACTCGGCCAGGGCCCGTGCAGAAAGCAGCACTCCAGCCTGGGAAGCCCTTGGCAGCAGATTGGACATAGGAGCTAGAAATCGGCTAGAGGAAGGTGAGGGAAGTGGGTCCGGATGGTGGAAAACTGAGCAAGGGGAGCAAATTTTAATGGCCATAAGGAGATGGAAAACCCGGAGGCAGCAGTATAGAGGGGGAAGCTCTCATCTCCTATACATGTTTGCACACATGCAGAGGGGTTGTTAATACAGGCTGCCCCAAACGCGATTTTAGCCTCAGCTTTTGCCAGGAGACTCTTGAATGCGCTCTGAGTCGCTGGACAACACTGAGCATGACAGCTTCTGCTGCCCTGGGGACACCTGGAGAAGAAAAATGTCCCACGCTGAGAACACTTGCCCAGAGCAACCTGCCACTGCTGTGCAAGGACCCAGGGACAGGATGGAGAGACCAGCTGCTTCTTTACCAAAGGTAATATCTGGGTTTTTCTCAATTCAATATCTCCTATGTCATGGAATTTTCTGGTATTCATGGTCAATCCTAGGGAGCATGGGCAAGCTGCAGGTATCACATCTTCAGGGCTGTGTAAGGCATCCTAAGGGACCATAAGGGCACCAAAACAGCAAATGTGCCCCTCAGTGTAATGGGTGTGAAAAGCCCCTGAATCACTGAAAATAACTTAATTGTGATACTTAAATGGGTAGATTTTTTCCTACAGATTCCTACCCAGACAACATGATCATGGCTACTTAGGCAATGCAGGGGCCTTTCATGCAAAGAAACATCCCTTCAAGGGACAACTTTTCGGGCTCACAAGTAAGGACAGACATAACCAAGAGATGTGCCTGATTTCCAGAAACATCTTCAGAGAGCTGGGTTTGCAAGGGTGGAAGAGTTGGTATGTGGTGCCGTGCTGTCCAGAGCCATTTGCTTGCAAGGCAAATCTGTAGTCCCTCTGGGGACACAGGGACAGATGAGGTGGTCTGTAGGGTCTCAGAGGGTCAGTGTAGGCTGAAGGGCTCTTGGCATCTCCTGAGAAACTCTATTCGAGTGAGACGTGCTCTGACCAGGACCATCTTCTCTCTGTACCCTATGTGACATGGCACAGTGCTGTGCAGCAGTCCAAAGAACATCCTCAAGGGAAAACTTCAGGAAACCTCTTTTAATCCAAGACAGGGATCCATGGCCATTAAACTCATCAGGGAGCAAAGCCTCTATGCTGGGATTCACCTCAGTTAAGACCAGCATCTCTGATTGCTCCCGAGATGCCTCTTTCCACTGTGAAGGGTGCCTTCAAGGCCCGACTAATTCACTCCAGGGGAATTTTCCCATCAGATAATTACTCTTGCTTTTAAATAAGTCATATCCAGCAAGTTTCTACTGTTTGCCAGGTAACTCAGCTACTGGATTGCATCAGCTCCACAGAGCTTTTGATGTATTTATCAACCTGTTAGAGAGCAAAGCGCTTTCCCCATTTCACAGATGAAAAGCAGCAGTACAGACACACAGACGTCAAAATTTGTCCCACTTATGTAAAAACTCTTAAGTGAGGAGTCTAAGAGAAGAGCAAAGTCAAGCCCAGCTGCTCTGCATTCCCCCTTGACACGCTCCATGGGTCCCTGACCTCCATGGGTGACTGTTCCCCATGTTTTTCCAGGAGGTGTTGCTGGCTGTTAGCAGTGTCATTTATTTTAATTAGGAATGTGTAAACGAAGCTGTGAAGAAGCCAGCATGGATTTGTCCTCCTGCTGTCCTAGTGCATCTCCCCTTCTTCTTCCTCTTGGACCACAGCGGGAGGAACCAGCCGGAAAGGAAACCAGAGGAGAAGGGCACAGGCAGCTCCCCAAAGGAATAAGGTTGTGTCCTGGGCACCAGTTCTCAGATACCATTATGTCCCCTGGCTCTGGGAGAAAGCTCTGAGCTGGGGAAAGGTTCAGGACACAAGGTTGTCAAAAATACCCAGACAGGCAAATTTTTACATGCAGAAAGAAGGCGAGATTTCCACCTTTTTAAACTAGTAACAAAAAGCCTTTCAGCCTCCAGACAGGCAGTTATTTTATCCTAAATTGAACCATTTTTGCAGTTTACAAGTGTTCAAGATATGGGAAAGGGAAATCTAAGGGGCAAGGGAGAACATGCAAAGGCTGCCTGACTATCTCTACAGGCTCTCCAATTTTCCCTTCCAAACCGTTTCACAATTGTGCCTCAGTTTCCCCAATTGCCAATGAGGAGTAATGGTGAGCAGGAGTCAGTCTGTCTAGAATCTGATGGGACTAAACCGTAGCTGACATATCGGTTGAGAAGTAGTGTTCATTAACCCAGGTAAAACAGAAAATATGATTTAGAAATAACATAGTTTCAATACATCTTATGCTGAGCCATTTACATTTTATGAAGTGGCCAAAGATCCACCATGCAGACTGGTAGGATAAGCAGTCAGGTTGCCAGGATCACTGGCAATGCTAACATAACATTTCCAAGAAACCTTAGGCAATTCACATTATTTTTTTCTAGCTATGTGCTCTGTTTGGTGTCTCACTTTTTTAAGACATTAAATACGGGGACATCAGACCTAGATGTTTCAGTGATGCTGTATGAGACCTGTTTTCCACTGGCTTCCAGCAGTAAGCTCATTCCTTTTTAAAAAACAGAGGTTCTGTGAGTCCAAAACATAAAAAATCCAAATACCCTGGAAGGAGCTGAGCCATTGGCAAATATGGGCTCTGTGTCTTCTTGTCATCTGGCAAAGCAGAACTGAGATGGTAGCACTATTTAGAAATGAACTTTCTCTTTGGATCTGTTCTGTAAAAGGGAACTAAAAGGGTCAAAGCTCAGCTCATTCCCAAAAGACCTGAAAGTCAAACAGATTGAGCCTCCTAGAAAAAAAAAAAAAGCAAAAGAGAAGTATAGGTTGTTGAGTGAGCCGAAGAACTTCTGAGACTCGCATGAAACCCCAACAGAGACCAAAAGAGCCAGACATGCACAACACCTCCGAAACCTCAGGAGCCTAAATATAGTCCTTGGCTACATCTGGGCAATATTTTGCAGACAGATGCAAACCTGCTTTGCTAAGTTTCAAGCTTCCTGGAGGCTGTGGTTAAGACAGTGAAACTAATTAGCCTTGCTGCACAAATACGCCCGAAGGCACCTAATTTGGCTCCCCAGCCTAAAATATTAACCTAACTAACTGGTTTGCCCATGGTCATGTAGAAAATCTGCAAGAGAGGTAAGAAAAGTCTCTAAATTGAGTTTTTGTCTCGTGATAGATGCCTTTTGATATGTCTGGGAGAAAAATTAGGGTAGAAAATTTCAATTATACAAAGTTTTGGGTACGAAATCTTCTTGAGGAAAGGGCAGAGTACTTGGCAGGAATAGGGGAAGATCCCAACACATTCTAGGCCTTAGGGTGGTCTTTCTTTCTCCCCGTCTCTCAGTGCTGGGTGGAAAAAGAGCCCAGATGAGTGAGTGTCCAAATGCCAGGCACGTTAGAGAGCCTGTTTCTATAGTATCACCTACTGGCTCCTTCTTAGTGGCAAATCGTGCCGATTTCAGCGACCCTTGAGGACAGCTGCCCCATTCTTCCCTTCTTCTCTTCCCCATGCCAGGCAGGGACAGATGTGGCTCTGGATATGCCTCACATGATTGAGTTACTCTCAGCAGCGCAAAAAGGCATGATCTGTTGGCTCTTAGTTTGCACGTGTGCTCTTTGCGATGAATGCCTTTCCTTTGGGCTGTTAAAAAAAAAAAAAAAAAGATTTTGGCTCTAAGTGGGCACATTTTATAGCCTAAAATTTCCTTCCTCTGCAGCATTTTATTGTCATTTTTTGTGATTCTTTTAAATTCATGTATGTGTCTTAGCTCCTTAACTTTTAGTACTCTAACTGTAGCTTCCAAGCCCATGTTTCTTCACACTGCCTGATTCCTTTAAATCTTGCAGCAGTGTGATTCTTGCAAGTCAGCCCAATGACTCTGTGCTGCAACAATTAGCGTTCATTAGAGGACATATAATATTATTTTTGGTCAAATAAGGTTTTAGCATCATTAATAAATTCCCAAGTATAAACCCTGGGCAGCAAACTGCACCAGAATAACGTACATAAATAAAGGAGTGTCTGCCTGCCTACATTTTTACAAATTTTTTTTTTTGAGTAACTAGGTCTGTTTCATCTCTAATAACTCTGATCCCACTATCTCGTCCTAGGATTTGAATGACTATTTGATACAGACTTGTGTGGAATTTAGGGACATGCTGCCAGTCAGCAGCTGTAAAAATCCTGTGCAGTTTGTTGAAGGACAAAGTATTTTCCATACAAACTAAATGAACTTATAAAATGATTCTATGTAAGAAATGTTTGCTATAGGATTCTTCAACTCAGTTCAGAAAAAAAAATCTTAAAAAAATAATTATTTTGGGTAAGAGCTACTAGTCTTTCCTAAAATGACACAGGAATTAAGTCAACTTTGCAAAAGTTACAAATGAAAATGAAAAGTGTGATAATGAGGATTGTTGGTTGTGCCTGAATGAGAATGTTCTTCCCTTGTCTTTTTTTACGTTCCTTGTTCTTCTATCGCCTCCCCCTTCTCTTAGCCAAATTTTTGGAATAAATCTGTGAATTCTACTAGCAAACTTCCATTTTCCCTTTGTAATCCCCAGAAATGGGTTGTCACCTCCTCTAAGTTCACTCTAAGTTAAGCAGTGACCTGTGTGTCACTAGTGATGCCCGTAATAACCTGGACCCTGGTGAGGCCAGGCATTCACCTTCCCTGCACTATCATTGCAGGGAAGGAATTCCATCCCCTGCGTATGAAGGCACAGGAGCCCAATCCACAGTAAATTGGGTGAGAATTTTGGAAACTTATTCCTTGTCCCATGTGTCCTGCCTGGTGAAACATGTCTGTCCGTCATGCCTCAGGTTCCCTTCAGCAAAATGCAGAGAGCAGTACTGGACATTTGGTTAAGTGTCTGGAGATCTGCTAATGAAAAGCTCTGCATACAGCAAAATATTGTTATGAGTTCATCTCTTTCCTTTCTATGCAACAGAATTTTTCTCCCTTTCTTCCTAATTTGTTTTTTTTTTTTTCACCCCACCACTTTTTTTCAAAGTGATTGCATTAGCAAAAATCACATAATAAGGACCCTATTTTCACTCTGGATTCCTACAGGGAGATGTTTTCAGTCAAAAGCCTTTTTGCAACTGGAACGACAAGCATGAAATTTGAGGTCAAAGTCCATGCAAGTCACTTTGCAACCCTAAACCAAATTTAATCAGTAAAAGTACTATTTTTCCTTAATGGAGGATGTCTCTTGCAATATCCAGTTGCTGCAGTAGCCCCTTTTCCAATCTTGTTCATGGCTTTTAATGCAGCACAGTGGTGAAACTGGGGTTTGTCCTGTCTACTCAGTAAGTGCTTACAACCATGTGTCATAGAAATCATGCAGAGCGGGTAAGACAGAGCTTATATTCTGAGCTAAATATCATTCATTTTTATGGATATCTCAGTTAAAAAGATTTCTGCCTCCAAAAAAGTGGGAGCTCACAAACTGTGTCATGCCTCCACTGAAATCTTTGGGAGTTTTACACTGATGTCAGCAAAGCCCAGTTTCCTTGACTCTTCTGAGTCAAACGTTTTTATGTTTTCTTATGGAAAGTAAAAGTTACCCTGAGTTTTTGTCTTTATTTAAACCATTATTAATAATGGTCTGTCCTATATTTAAAAAAAAAAAAAAAAAAAAAGAAGAAGAAAAAAAAAGGAAAGAACAGGCATCATTTGTTGCAGGACTTTAAAAAGTCTATTTTGCATTTGGCATAAAATCTCTTTTTAATACAAATGCAAGCTCCACTCTTGATTTTGCAGACTCTTAGCTAATATTGTTTGCATGACTCATCTCTCTAAAACGTGCATTCATTTTTTTATCATTTTATGGACTGATTGCAGTAATGACTACGTGAAATTCATTACCACGAATTATTTCAGAAATCACACAGGAATGCCTTTATCTTGTTTTAAAAAAACAAACACAGAACCCCACCCATCTGCCATTGAAGGCAATAGGTCTTTTTATATGAGTAAAATTACTTATGGAATTGTTTATGGTAACAGGATCATAACATTTTTAATTGAAAGTAAAATTGATCTGTTCCTTTACTCAACAACCTCTAAATCCATGGAAAAGAGTAGCTACTAATATTGTGTGAATTATGAGTTTATATCTGCAAATACACAAGTTTTCTTCCAATTCTGCTTACAGAAATCTGTTAGATTGATACTAATTAAAGGGATGCATCTATTACTTGTGCCAAGATGTTGCCTGTCAAATGTAGTGATGACCAGGGCTTGAAATACTTCTTGAGTAAAGTGCAAGTGAAATTGCTTCTATTTCAAGCATCTACAACTACTCTGATTCATTCTCTACCATGGACAGATACAGCTTTTGAGCCGAGGCTCATAAGAGGGGTGCGATTATTTCTGATGCAAAAATCCCTTGCATCATGGGTCAGCACCCACTTTCCACTGACACTTGTGGCACACAAATCCCTTCTCCGCCTGTTGCAGCCAAAAACCAATTAGCCCTAAAGTCTGTCTGCAAGTAAAACGCAGGTTACAAACCTGTTTGGCCCCAACTGAGCATTAGGATGAGCATTGCCCTGGGATGGACCTCCATCCTAAACCCATTTGCAGACATAAATCATGCTCAGACTTAGTGATTATCTGACAGAGATAAGAAAAGAGGTGCAGGGAAAAAAAAAGAGGATTGCTTGAATGTGAGACATGAAAAATCAAGAATGTCAGATGTCAGAGGAGGTTGCAGTAGCATCACATGAAGGGAATGCCTCTACCATGGGTGGGATGGACACAAAGAGCAATCCTGATCCAGCTCCCAAAATTCCCAGAAGGTCTGGAATAAATAAAATGTTTGGAAAGTGATAGCAAAGAGGAGAGGGGTCCAGGGAGGTCTGCAGCCTCTGAGGAGTGTGGCCTGGCTGTCTGAACCCTGTGTGATGCTTTGGCTAGGATTTGCCCTCTTCAAAGGACTTTTGTGTCTCCTCTAAGGCCTGGGATAAGTACTGTCTGGATTTTAGTGCTTTCTAACATCTGAGGTCATTCCTTAGGCTTTTGACTAACTTGGAAAAGGGAAATATGGCAAAATTTATACTCCTGTGTGGACTAGTCACATAGCTTTATTTCCCTTGGCTTTCCTATCCTCAGAAACACAGTTAGAGGACATTACCTTTGTGAATCTGGTACATCAGGTACAACCAACTGTTCCCTAAACATGGACATATAGTTCCCCTTGAGCGTGTCCAACACTCCTGACCTTGCCTGCTCCCCTGGGGATGGAGCGTATCAAAGTGGGGTGAGGGAGCACTTTAGTTCCAAAGGGAGGAGTGGAAAACAAGGACAAGTGTTGGACAAGAGGCGCAGACTACAGAGAGGATCAGGGCTGACAGTACTGATCCCCAGATTCCCAGTCCCCAACCTCCTCCAAACCCTGATTCAGGACTCCGGGTAACCCTACTTTTTGCTTTTGGTGGTCATTTCTCTCATCAAATATAGTAATTTTTCTCTGTGTCCTGACATCTACATCATGACAGACTCCTCTGAAAGGTGCACCATGATAAGACATTAGTCGTATCACAAGAAATTCCAAGTAGATACTAAAAACGTTTCTTTTTCACCATGAGAGTGATCAGACTTTGGGACAGAGACACGGACAGGTTGTAGGATCTCCATCTCTGAGGAGATTGGCAGGGACTTCAC
Source organism: Crypturellus tataupa (assembly GCA_034781795.1). Taxonomy (NCBI): domain Eukaryota; kingdom Metazoa; phylum Chordata; class Aves; order Tinamiformes; family Tinamidae; genus Crypturellus; species Crypturellus tataupa. The sequence continues at coordinate 1,953,765 of JAWLRI010000811.1, read as the reverse complement.
TGTGCATGAGCTTCTTGTCAGGTCCTCAAGGCATTGCCTTGATGCCCATGATAATAACAACGCAAAAGACAAGGAGGGTATCTCACTTCTCACTTTTATGACTTGCTTTTTACAGAAAACTTTTAACTTTTCAGAATTCCAGGGCTACCAGCACAGCTCCAAGATATATCCAGTGTGTATGTCCATGGAAATACGTGGGATCCCAGCCTTCAGCACTGTGCAATAGCACACACAGGAGTGCAAAAAGGGGAATGAAAATATTCCTCCAAACATCAAAAACCGACCAACGCCACCAGTGGAATTATATGTCTTTGTGCTCCCACTGCTTTTCTGGAGAAGAAGCAGTCTGTCCTGCTCAGAAACACACACAAGGAGCAACCAGTTTAAAAGTGGAGGATGTTCTGCTGCCCAGAGGTCACGATCCAGACTTCTCTTTTGAGATGACATGCTTCTTTATATCCCCATATGGATTAGGCTGCTATGGAATGTAAGGAAGTGTGTGGTTTCAGGGAGATTCACCAGTGTCCTCTGCTTCCAGATACTGCAAGGAGTCAAATATAAGTTCCATGTAACTATGTTTTAGGTGAATTTTACTTTGTTCACAAAACTGCCTTTAGTCAGGCCCATTAGATTTACTCTACAGGCCCCCAATGCTGGGGGCTGTAGTGGAAAGGGATCTTGAAATTTGAAAAGGTTGAAAACCTGAATTGCAAAATCACTGCAATCAATGCAAATTCTGCACATCTCCAGAAAATCATTTGTCTGAATACAGGTTTCTCCTAAGCAAAATGATATTAACCCATCCCTGAAAGATGGGTTTTGGAGAGGATTTTGAAAACCACTACATCCTAGATGAAACTGCTTCAATAATTGTTGTCCATTCTCAATTAGTAAAAAGTGCTTCAGGTTTAGTGTCAACAGGAATAATTACATAGCCCTGGAGAGGGATTTCTTGCCAAGAGTGAGAATGAGTACACTTGGCTGATCTAGAGCTCACATCAGAAGCAAAATTGTCCTCTCTACTTTCAATAATTCTTAACAAGGTGTTTATTAATTGTATTAAAATAAATGCTACAGGTACAGGAATTGCTGTACTGGATTGGCTACACAGAATTCAGTATTTTGCATGGGAGCATGCAGCTTCACAGTATGATAGCAAGAAGTCAGAGAGCAAACCACAATATGCAGAAAGTTGCCTCCTATATTATGCTAGCTATACTATGAAGAAAAGTAGACATATAGCCTTCTCAAAAATAGTGTGGTTTTTGTCTTAAATCTCTGTTACTATAGACATATAGATACTATAGATTACTATAGATATACTTCTGAATATCTCTAGAACATAACAGATATCCTGGTCCTTGGAGCTCAAAGCACTTCTCAGACATTACATTCGTGGGTTATAGGACAAATACTCAAAACTGTGGGTGTCTTTCAGTCCATCTTGATTATTTAGAAGTCTCTAGGAATTATTTTGAAGATCTGCAGCAATGGAGACTGACATTAACGTTATGGTCTAGCCCCTGAGAGGTCTTCTGACCCATAGGAAATAGCAGGACTTCAGTAACAAATTTGACCTACTTAGAACATGTCTATGCTGCAGTGATTATATGGGTTGGAAATGCTTAATTTTAAGCTGTTTATCATGGGTATAGCTAGCTAGTAGATAACAGTAGTTTAGCAAAATCATACCTGTATATTTGTCCATAGGGAAAGTTGTGTAGTTCATGATGGGCATGTTCTGATGCAGGTAATACCCAAGTGATCTGCCTTGAATCACTGCAGTTAATATTCCCTGGTCTTAAATTCCAAGCAGGTCTTGGCATTGGGTTTCTAAGTCACATCACTATTAGTGCACAAAATAGAGTCAGGGCCTACTTTCTGTCCCTGAAATCAATGGGAAAGAAACAAGGATTCAGGAATCTCATCTCCTTAGACAGGATGGCCAACTCCAAACTCCGTATTGAGAATGGTCCCTGTTCTGCCCTGATTCCCAGCCGAGCTTGGGAATTGTTAGTTAGTACTAGTTTACACAGGCCAAAACTGTGCTAGGGACTTTGCTAACACAGCAAAAAAACACTGAGTTCCTGTGCTTGAACCTCAGCACTATTTAATATACCAATATAGAGCTTGAAACCCATGACATTTAGGTTTCTCACCAAGATGCTTTTCAAAATTTCAGTCTGAATCAAAACACAGGCTTCTGTATTTGACCCAAGCCCTGTGGTCTCCCTGATATAGTTCAAGAAGCTCTTTGTCAAATGCTATCTCATGAAGTGCTTTTTCTATAGATTTGACTCTGAAGTTTATGAAAAAGTGCTTCAGAATAAAACTAAGGGTAGAGGGAAATGCTCTGTTCTTAATTAATGTTAAAAGGGGATCCTGCAGGAAGAGCATGCTGGTCAACCAATTGCCCATGTCTCAAACACAGCATTTCCCTTCTGTACCTGTCGACCTTCTCATCTCTAAAATATGGAAAAATTAAGTCTTTTGTAGTAATGAGAGCAACAGCACATAAAAGCTGAACTACCATGTCCTATCAGGGACACTTTTGGTAGTTCTCCTTACTTGCTTCTTCCCTCTTGCCCAAGATGTCAGAAGAAACGATCAGCAAAGTCAAGAGCTCTGTTCTGACCATAAAATAACACTGTTTCAGTTACTCAGCAACATTAAGCAGTAAATTCATATAAAACAGATTTTTAGAGCATTTCATGATTCTCCTGGCTACCTTGGGTTAGAGAAAGCAGTGAAAAACAAAGCTTATTCCTTATAATCTTGCATAGACTACGTCTAGTTTGCATTATTAAAAAACCCATGCTCTTAAACACTCTTTGTAGTCTGTGGAGATGTGGGCTTTTTTTTGCTACCAAAAAAAAGAGGTGCATAGTATCTTTGGAGATGTTATGAGAATATCCCACTGGCTTCTAGATGTTTTTATAGATCTCAGGGGTGTCCTGAGCCATACCTGCCACATATAGGTGCTAGAGACATCCTAGGGCTCTTTAGCTGGTGCCAGATGCTTATTTATGTGTTGGCAAATGAATCCATCTCTAGTCTTGACTAATTATATTGACATTATCTCCAACCGCTGGAATGGACACTGAGGCAACCAGCACACAGGGAAATATAGTGGATAGATACCTAGATTCGGGTATTTAAATCTGGAGCTGAATCCCATCCCTCACTTACTTTCTGCAGCTGTCTGCTGTTGGGCTTACGCCTGTTCCACCGAATCCTGCAGAGATCGTTAACTCTTGGTGCACAGCATGGGCCGGGATTAAGTTACGGGTACACACTTGCAGCAACACATGAGAAGGAACAAAGCAGGCCAGTCATGCAGGCCAAAAACTAAGGTTCAGGAAAGCCTCTGGCTTGGCTGGGAGTCAGGGCCACCGTTTTAGCTCTCTACCTTCCTCTACCCACTGCTGGTTGAAGGCAAAAATGTGAAATGACTTCAGGATTGGCCTAATTCTTCCTGTCTTCCGCTAATTTTTAGTAGGTTGCAGGGTGCAATTGTTTAATGCTGATGGGAGAGTGAATGGAGTGAATTTGGCAGCTGAATGCTTGTCTGAGCTGTTCTGCTGGCAGCAAAACTCCCATACACAGTATAGAATTTATGTTGCTGGGGTTTTCTCTGCCAAGAAAAAAACAGCTCTGGTGGAGCAAAGAGAAAACTTTGATCAAGTCCTGAGGCTGCTTGGGCTAGCATTCCTTGTGTTACTGAGCACTGAAAGGGGAAAGGAAGGGGGAAAATGAAATAAAAAAGAGAAAATTTCCATCCTTTTAATTAAAATGTTTTTCAGATAAAATAGTCAGGTCACTGGTAAGCCACATGCACATGGAGAGGGGCCAAGGCACGGGGCTGGAAAAATGCTGCTTTTGTCCCGTTTGGAAGCTGCCACGTGTCCCCCCGGCAGCTGTCTCCCCTCGGAGACCCCCAGGTACAGCTGGAGGGCTCGGGCAGCTCTCTGCAAAGTGATGCCTGACTGACACCCGGCAGGTGACTTCCCTTCAATTGACAAAGGAAGTATCTTTCCTCCCTCTCTCCCTCCAGTTTTTCATTTTTTATTATTAAATATATATATATATATATATATATATAAGGCAGGAGAGAGAGAGAGAGGGAGGGAGGGAGAGAGGAAGGAAAAACAGCGGGAGAGCAAACAGAGGGCAGAAAACAGCTGTATGAAGAGAAAGCTTTTAATATATGGCTGTGTCTTAAGATGGACAAATACCAAGCCCTCAAGATGTGGGAAGATTTTCACGTTACCCATAACCAGTCTCGTGTCCTGGACCCTAAATAGAGCACAGATGTGTGCTCAGAGCTATCCCAGACTCTGTGAAACCTCTAAACAGGGATGCAGAAGCCAGCTCTTATGGCTTAGACCCATCTCTAAATACTGTTGACTTGTTTCTCTTCTAGTGAGACATTCACTCTAGGCCAGGCAACCACTCCAAGCCTGGAGCATCATGTGGACCTCGTGCAGGTGCCAGTTCTCAGATGAAATTGGATATAAAAGAAGTCACCTGAGGTGGGAAGTGGAATGGCACAGAGGTCTCCCAGGCTGCTCTCGTCTGCTCTGACATCCTTCTCTCCCGCTGAGCAGTGGTTGGTACCAGCGCTCCTGTCTAACCCGTCTAATTCGCCTTGCAGGGCAGGCGGAGGGAAGGCGTCACGGCGCGTGGCCAGGAGCTATGCTCTGCTCTGGCTGGTCAAACGGAACCAAGCCCATCTTCCTCGGAGGTTTGGTCCCCTTCAACCAGCTATAGCAGGGCTGAAAACATCCAGCTGGGAAGGTGTCCTCCCCTCCACCTCCGCTCGGACCACCGACCTGCCCTTCTGAACGGATCCACCATCCCTCCGAACAGCTCCGGAGATGCACCTGAGAGAAGGAAGGAGCCTCCCAAGAAGGTTTGGGATAGGTTTTGGGTTTACTTAGCATCACAGCAAGGGTGCAGGCTCCAAATATTTGCCTCTTTCCAATGTCAGGAGAGAAAACCATCAAATCCAAGCAGCCTCTACTCCACTCTGGCTTGTGCCACAGTGGAATATGCTGCACTTACCATGCCCCTGCCCTCTCCGGCACTACCACAGTCACAAAACATCAGCTATAAGGCTTGTCAGCTGCACAAAATTCAGCAGCTTTCTAGACAGTGAGAATCCTTAGTTTCCTGACATCCAATCTTCTTTTTTTCCCTCCGCTGGCAAAAACATATCCACATATATCCCTCTGCTAAGCATTTGCAGTCCAATAAATTAAATTAAAATAAAATCAGAAAGAACAAGGATATTGTATGTTTAAAAGTACACTGTGTCCGTATGTCTTTTCTTATTTATTTAATGCAAAATTTTCTTCTCTAAAATAAACTGTAATATCAAAGGTAAAAGTTTGTGACCACTGGAAGTAGTATATTACTTATCCCATAGCCACTTCGCCCACAGCGCACATATCACCTCACATATCCTCATGCAAAGTATCTTCCCATTTACAGCACACTGCAGAAAATGAAGGTAAACAGCCAAATAGCTTTAAATCTCTTTGCTTATGATGCCTAACCAGGAATATGTGCTTTCTGATCCAGGATAAAGAACTGAGATGACTAATGAGATATTTTAGCTCTGAGATGAGTTAATTCCTCTGTAGGTCCCTCTCTTCCCTACTCCAACTGCATAACTGTCATCGAATAAATGCAAATATGCATATAAATATCATTTCATTAGGAGTGAAAACAGAACCATGTGCTCTTTCATTTGTCAGACTGTGCATGCAGTTCCTTTCACACTCAGTACTGAAGATGACAAGCTTGTACGTTTGACGAATAGTATCAAATTTGCTTGGAAACCAATACAATACAGCTCAAATAGATATCAATAGTCACAATATGTAGCCTGGAGGGTTTTACCAAGGAAGCCTTTAGTTTCTTTAAGAATAATGCAAAAACTCATTTCCTCAGTAAATTTGCTAGTATTCTTCATATATAATTCTCAGGACGCTTTACAACACTTTACAGAGATCAAATATTATTCTTACGTACAGATGAGAAAATAAAGTGGGGAAAAGAATTCCATTCAGATCCCAACAGATGTTCACCTTTTGAGAGCCCTGACACATAGCTGGCATTCCCCTTCCTCTACCCTGTCCTTCATTGCCCTTAACACAGCAACTGCAGCATTGCTCAGATCTGGGCACATACCAAACCACATCCAGCATCATCATTCTGCAAACCGACCTCACTTGTGAAACACTAGGGAATTCACAACTCCTGGAAGAGCATTGATGCTGAGTGGAAAACAAGTTCATCGGTTTCCTTGGGAGAGTGAGGGGAAGGGCATAAATGGTACAACTTATCGTTGTCCTCCTAGGTTTGGTACTGCTGTTGGTATCTTCTCTGATGGTCTTAGATGAGTGGGGAGAAGGAAGCGCTGATGCAATGTGTGCAGACAAGTGCCCGAGTAGATAGTGTCTATAGTGTCTTTCTAATGATGTCCATGAAGTGCTCCATGTCCCCAGTCCGTGCATCTCACCCATGGGGATGCACTGAAGCACAATTTGATTTCTGCCAGGTCTGCATGACCATTGGAAGATGTGGACACCCTGGAGGATAGTGTGCAGCTCAGTACATCAAGTAATCTGTCCAGGAGCCCTTGTACGTAATAAAGAGGATAAATAACCAGTTATGAAGTCTCCATCACACCTCCCAGTCCATTAGCAACTGTGAGATAGTTTTCAGATGTACCTGTAGGAGGTGACAGAGGTCATGATTTTTGCCTCTCTATCTTGCTTCATTTTTGTTGCTCTTTAGGCAAATCGTTCTTAGTCTTAGGCATAAATGTCCTTTTGCTTCCTCCTCTGGGCTGTCCATTATTTTCTTGCATTAGGCACACACAGATGCGCTATGACTAAAGTGCGGTGCTCTGTCTAACAAGGTACTATCAGCTATCATCAGCTATCATCCCTTCGCCTGTCATTTCTCTGTGATTTAACACTTGCTTTTCCATTCATATTTCACTTACTCTTGCTATTTTTATTATAAATCTCTGCATCTTCCTGTCTTGGTGTGCACCGAGTGCTCACTTGCTTAACAATCACAGGTTAGTCTGGTACATGTCCATGCACATCTGTGCATCCTTGGACATTTGATGATGATATTTCCACACATAAATGCCTTTATGGAGAGAAGGAGGAAGGAGTATGTGCATTATATGCATTCGCTGCAGCTACAGGATTAAAAAGTCTGCTAAATTCAGGTCAAAAGACAAATTGTTCCAAGGCACCTGCCTCGCCTTGTCATGCAGAATAAGCATTTCATCATGACCAAGGACTGTGTCATCAATGACAGCTCACAGATCTCAACTCCCACTCAGTCACAGATGCCATATTTCTCAGTCCTAAACCTCTAAAGTTTTTCTATCACTTCATAAAACCTGCTCCCAGTTTGAAACTGCCCCTGAAGGTGAGTCAAAAGGGGATTTTTAGTTGTAATCCACTACAGCTCTTCTGAAGGATTAAATCCACATGCCCTACTTTCAGATAACCAGTCCAAATGCTTGCCTAAGTAGGGGATAACCAGAAAACATGCTTCTGTCCCCAGGCCATGGCAGGACAGCATGCTCCATGGCCAGGAGGACAGTAACCTCTACCACTCTGGTGTGGGGTTGCCTAGACCAGTTGTGAATCAGATGTCAAAAGGGATGGGAAAACAAGATGTAGCATTTGCAGCATGGTTCACTAATGTCTTTGCTAGTGACACAACTAGTGCCAAACACACAACAGCACCACTGCATTCAACCCATTTCCCAAGAAGGTGGGAACACCCAGTCCATGTCCTTGCCCTGACCTCCTTTCAGAGGTCCAGGCTCCATCTCTCCCCCAAGCAATGGAGCCATCAGTACCCTTGCCCAGGGCAGTCTCCTTACATGCATCTTCATGATGCCAGTGTAGGCAACCAAGTAGTTGGGAAAGTAGATGTTCCTCTCATGGAAGAACATGTAGCTTCTGGATGTGATGCTCTCTCTTCCTACTCCCTTATTTCCTAGAGTAACTTGTCATTCCATAGAGTAACTTTTCAAGGGAATAATTCCCTGGACAATAATAATTCCCATAATTCCCATAATTATGTTTCTCTTTCTTTTCAGCAGTTAATATACCCAGAGTTTCAACCAACAGATTTCTTATTACCTCTGCAAATCGAAACTAATAAAAAATACAAGTATTCAAAGCTCAGAAATTTATTTCATGAAGATCTGTAACAAAATAAAAGAGCTAGCTTCAGAAAAGGTCAAAAATACAATTTAATTCCCTTTTACATTATTTTATGCAAAGAAAGAAAATCTTTTTTTTTTCCCTTTTTTTAATAAGGGGTGCTGCTTCTTGCTTTTAAGTCAATTTGAAGTTAAATAAAATCAACACTGTTTTTAAAAAAGTCATCCCCTATATTTCTACCTGTCTCCACTATTAATCAAATTCACGGTGAATTAGCAAATAGTTTTCTCTCCCTGAAAAAGAAAGCAAGAAATAATATTGAGTCAAATCCAGTTCAACTATTTCTACCACACAGCTTCTACAGCAGGACAATAATTCACTCTTGTCCCCGTTGAGCTTTGAAAGTCAAGATCATATTTAGTTCTGGCGCAGCAGGAATAGAAAGGGTATGGAAACATCAGGCTCACATACATGTCATATGCGTGATTTGACTATCACCAGTACTGATCTCGCTTCATCCCTGTTAATGTGATTTATTTTTCCACTGACTTAAGTGAAAAGTCATACTCTGCCATTGCATTATATTAGACAACGATTGTGAAATAACTAAGAGGAATGATGAGTAAACTCAGGGAAAATAATTCTTAGAAATTTCCAGAGTTGTTTTGTTTTTAGAAAGAACAAAACTGACCCATTTTTATTTACTGCAGATATTTTAAATTCCATTTTATAAAGAACCTTCACCCATTATGAATTAAGCAAGCTCCCTGTGGAAAATAAATGAAAGCATGATAAAAATTCATCTTAATAAAACATTTGCTGGCTATTTATGGATGTAAAATAAACTACAATTTTAATAGGCCCTAATGATCAAAACTGTCAGTTTTGAGGATATGTTGAATTCAACCCAGAAGGCTATGGATCATCAGCATCTCCTCCATTTGGGAGTCCAAGCTACCCAACATCCAGATCGGCCCATCCTTGACTTCACAACTCACCCAAGCACCACAGTAAGGCCTATGACACCCTTGACTCGTCTCACAGTGGTGACTGTCTCTCTCCATTGACTCCCAAGGGGCGAAGAGGATAGAGAGGTTGAGAAAGGAAGCCCAAGAATGAGTTAATGAAGAGGAGTTATCACCAAAAAGATGGTGATTTTCCCTCACCCATCTACCTGGGATCCAGCACATTTCCTCCTAATCCATTTTAAAAGCTCTTTTTTTTTCTCCCTTGAGGGAACGAAGATCACAGAGGTGCATGCAGAAAACCTCTGTCAATCTCTGTTTCATAAAAAAGGAAATAAAATAAAAAACAAGCAGAAAGAAAAAACAAGCAGTCACTCCAACATCTGATAAACATTCTGCTTTGCTTGATGCAACTTTATATGGTAAAGCCTTGCTTAAATCCTTTTTTTCACACCAACTTTGCATTGGGATGATGAGACATTTGAGTACTTTGCCCGCTAGTCTCCTTCCGTTTCTCTAGCACGGGGCTCTTATCAGTCATCAGCTTCTGTGCACCACAAACGCCCTGTGATATCTGGCATCTTCGTGCTGCTGCTCTGAGAACTAAAGCCCATTCTCTGAGCCAGCCCAGAGGAGCCCTTGGGGCACCAGTGAGGAGCTGCAGAGCAAAGCCATAGGGATGTGAGAAGATATTTATTTTTATTCCACATTTTCTAGGCTGGAAAGAGGATTTCTCTCCTCAGAGAGAAGTATAGACAGACTTCAATTAAATGTTTCATGTTTACAGCTTATTCTAATTAAAATAATAGAAAAAAATGAAAACTGAGGGTAAATACAGCTACTAACTTGAAAGAGTTTTTGGCAACTCCTTAACTGACTATTTCAGGGTAACTTATAGTCATGCATACAACTACTGCCCATTTATAAAACATTCTCACTGCTCAGCACATTACACGTTAAACACAGGAGGAACAATTAGAAAATCCACCTTTAATCACTCACCACCCTTTGTTTCTCTCTTCCAAGAGGTCACTGTTCTAACCCTACTTGTCTTATTCTAATCAATGACTCCCACTATTCCAGAGAGCATTTCAAGGTTGGAGTATCTAAAGAAACTTAGTTTCAACTATCAGCACTTTTAGAAGGGTGCAGGTCTTCTGATATGAAGCTTGGATGCAAGACTCATAGTTTCTGGATCTTTATCACAACTAAAGATGTGGTTTCTAATTATATAAAAAACTTTTTAGTTCACACAGGTCTGTTTTGTGATTTTTTTTACTACGTATAGTAACGTGTTTTTTCACTACCTGTAGTAACAGATGGATAAAATTGATATTTTAATTCTGTGCCAAGGTACTATGGCCAAGTCAATGCACATCCAGTCCTGTTATAATCATTTTCAAATGACAAATAACAATAATATAAAGACTCAGCTTCTGATGTTTATGAAACTGAAACTAAAAAGTGCATTCAGGATCCTAGTTTGGTCTTAGTCATTCAAAACGCTTTAGATTTCTTCTTTAATTCAATTTGTAGTCTTTATTATTTTATTTCTGTCCACAGTTTAAATCTAAAATTTTTACACCGCTGATTGCAAAAAAAAATCATAAAAGCAAAAAAAAAACTAAATTTGGGTAGACCATTCCCCATCCCCATACCGCATCCTGACCATAACATTTTCAGCATTGCCTACAATCTGTCATTACTTCCAAGACTTCCATGGCAAAGAAAACAGAACATTCTTCCTAGGCAGAAGAGCAACAGGAAAGCGAAATCCATCCTATGATTCTCATAATCCCTGCTTGGTCCATGTAAGACCTCTGTGTCTGTGCTGCCTCACAACCTATTCTATAAAACTAGTCTGCAATCCTCTGCAGTGGAAAGTGCTCATAAAAATAACATTTTGACATAACATTGCAATAATCACAAATGGAGACTTCCATGTGTTGTGTATTACTGTCGTTAAGGGATCCTGGGTAACATTCACATCCTGCGATGGGTGGAAGCACACAGCACATTTGCTCAGTGGATTTGGGGCTATTTGTGGAAAAAGACACCTCTCAGGTGTGGTTGCCTTCAAGGGACTGGACTCTGCAAACATCACACCTATTCCCTTTGCCGTCATCTTGGGATGAAGCCCAGGACCATGTCATGCAAAGGGGCATCATTTGTGCTAAAACAGGACGTTGTGTGCCTGTTGCCTGACACGTAGTTGCTGTTCCTCATTCTGCTGCTGTGTGTCTCTGAGGAAGGGATCTTTACCAGGGGTTATTCTCTGAAATTTCTGCCTGGGATAGTTCTGTCAGCCATCTCGCACTGTGGTTAAGAATTGCACATTTGGAAAAATGATGAATTTCCTTTTCTTATGGAAAAAAAAGGGGGTAAACCTAAATCTTGATTCAGTGAAAGGGACAGAACAACCAGTACCCCAGTACATATTTTAACTTGCCTCAAAACCACTCTGAGTCACTTCTCTAGTACTTTTGCATTATGACACTTTCTTCCACAAAATGTCATGGGCAGAAGTCTTTTTTCTGAAGGAAGAAAAAAAAAAGAAAAAAATGGAACTTGAGTTCTAAAAATATGAGATGATGAATGAGCAAGTTTTTTAGTTTTTATCCAGATGGAAGTAAGTGGCTGCCACGCAAGTGACAGCTTACGTTATCAAACCTACCTTGTAGCCCCAAGAAGCGGGGCTGTGAGCGTAGTGAGCATCCTGGTGATAAAAATAATTCTGTGAAAAGACCTAGTTTGGTGTAAAGTGGTGGGTGGTGGAACACGAGGTTGTGGCCAAGCAGCTGCCATGCAAGAGCGGATATTTCAGCACGTAAAGTTGACATCCGAGTGAGCAGCGTGATTCCCTTTGCTTGAACACGGCACGTCTACCACAGCTCAGAGGTGAAAGACTGTGCTGACATCATGAAAATGCTCTTATTTAGCCGTGCTGCCTTATCTTATGTCCACTTCAGCCCTCCCACATAAATCTGGGGTGATCTCTGGGCTGAGATTTCAGTGTCAGGCGCTCATTTATATTGAGCTTTCCCTATATGCCTCTGCCCTCCTAAAAAATTAAGCCTCATCATGGCTAGGACCAAACTTTTCATTATTTGTGGTAGAACCTCAGCACAGGACTACATTTCAGCCTTGCGAAGTGTCTGAGAACATGAAGTGAGAAGTTCCAGCATCCAATAATGTAGTATTTGTCCTTTTTTGTGCCAGCCAGAATAATATGCTCAACTACATAGACAATTTTATTCACTATTATATTCCCCATTTTGTTTTCCAGTTGAAGTCAGGGCTGGAACACCCACTTAAAACCACAAATATATGCCCATGAGTGAGAAACTTCTAGTTGCAAATTTTAACATAAATTTTAATAGATAAAACGGATAAAATTATATAAACATGAACACCGCTTTTATTGTTCAAGACATAGTCTCATTATACTTTTTCTACCAATAACTCAGATCCATTCTGTACTTTTTAGATTTTTGGTCCACCCCCTTGATGCTTTCCATTGCAAAACCCTTAGCTCTTTGGGAGACATGCCCATAAATGCTCTGAAACACATCCTTTTGCGTCCTCCTTCAGATCGGTCCCCCTAACTCTCCTGTTCAGTTTATGTTGCCCTGCAGCACATACCCCAATGTTTCTGCTTTTTCAGGTGCAGCGTAGGTGAAGAATCCTAGGTGAAGAATCATCATTTTTCTCCCTTTCTTTAATACAGAGCCCCGCCCTATGATAGAAGATGTAATTTCATGTTAAAGGTACAGTGTGCTAAAAGTTAACTACCACAAAAGAAAAAGTGAGAGGTCTATTTCCTTTATGTCAACTCCCTGAATATCTAATATTTATTTGATATTAGTCATGCAACATATGTGGTAACCACTGACAGTGACCACAGCTGATGAACGCTTACAATATCAATTTATCTGCGTTTGAAAAATTCAGGTATGTGGTAGGAGGCAAAGATTTCTGCTGTGATTTGTGGGGAGGTAGGGAATAGCAGTTAGATAAAAGAAAAAAAAGTATTTTATCTTTTATTACTTGTCTCGTATACAAAGATCAAGGAGATTGGTGCAGTAATTTAACCAATTTAGTCTGGAGGGGATCAATGGATGTCTCTGATTCGATCATTGATGAAGAGCAGGGCAAGTTTCAGAGTTGCATCAAGGCACTCAGAGCTTTACCCACCATGTGCTGAATATCTTGATATCCAGATTAGCCAGCCACTGTTCTCCCAGAAATTACCTCCACGGCTTTCAGTGAGCCACACAAAGGTTATGTGCAAGAGGATGAGCACTGCATACCTTATAGGTGTTTGTAAGAATATGCGCTCAAGAGAAAGAAAATGTAGAAATCTCCAGGAAGAAATATCTTTCAATGTGAAATAGAAAAATGCTTCTAAATCATTTATGCTTCCATAGGTTATGTTTCCAATAGTAAAACCTATTTATGTTTTTTTAATAATATATATAATTAAAATAAATTATAAAATGTATTATTTTATATTTGCTATTTATGCTTTATAAATGCTATTTATGCTTCTAAAGAGGCTTTCTAAAGAAACATAAATAACTTCACAGAATCGCAGAATGGTTGAGGTTGGAAGGGACCTATAGAGATCATCTCTGTGCCCCGTGCTCTGGGCATCCCTACTGGAGCAGGGAGGTTGGGTTAGATGGTCTCCAGAGATGCCTTTCAATGTCAACCTTCTGTGATCTAGTCCAGTCCCCCTGCTCCAGCAGGGACACCTAAACCATGTGGCACAGGGTGGCATCCAGGCGGGTTTGGAAGATCTCCAGAGAAGGAGACTCCACAGCCTCTCTGGGCAGCCTGTGCCAGGGCTCTGTCACCCTCACAGGAAAGAAGTTCTTCCTCATATGAAAATTAAACCTCTTGTGTTTCAATTTGAAACCATGACCCCTTGCCCTGTCACTGGCCACCACCAAGAAGAGTTTGGCTCCATCCTCTTTACATTCACCCCTCTGGTATTTATACATGTTGATCAGATCCCCTCTCAGCCTTCTCTTCTCCAGGCTAAACAAGTATCTCTTTTCTCATACGATTGATATTTCGAGTCCCTCAAGCATCTTCATTGCCTAACTGTCCCACGTCCCTCTTGTACTAGGAAGCCCAAACATGAATGAGAAAAATCATTTCAATCTTTAGATCCTCTGCATCAATCTCCATGACTTATGCTGAGAAACAAAATGGAGAATAGCAGATTTTCTGCCAGATGCAATAAATTTAAGTTCTACATAGAAATAATTACAGATCCTTCATTAAAAGTTCCCCTTTCCTGCAACGTCCTTTCAATGCAAAGGTTTCTTCCTATTTCAAACATGTACCCTCTACTACTCTAAAAAGCTCTTTCCTCCTTATTTCATAAAAGGCCAGCTAGCAATATTTTTCTCTGAAAAGAGCAGTTAAATTACTGTTTGTGTACTAGCTGCAACATACATTATTTGACCACATATCAGCCAGAGTACTGATAACAACAAGAATTAATTTTCCAATATACAAGTGAAGGAATTTGTCCTGGAAGGACACAAGTCTATCAATAAGATTGCCACTGGCACACAGGAACAGTATTTTCTCAGTTTTTCTAGTGCTAACATACTCTAAATGCACTACTAATCTATCTTTTTGACATTCTTCTTAGACAAAATGTCTTAAAAATGAAGATCAAAATGTCTCTAATTTTTATCAAGTTATTTTTTAAACCACAAATACTTACATTTTTCCCACTTTTAAGAAAATTGAAGAAGAAAAAGATATTAACAGGAGTAATACTAAAAATAAAACCATGTACATATGTAAATATGCAGGTAGGTATATTAGGAAAAAGTTTACTGACCTATAAGATAAAAAAAATTGTCCAGACCTTTCACACAACAACTCAAAACTTCTACAGTTGTTTTACCATTTTCTAATACTTTTTTTTTAGTTGAAAGAATCTGTTTGCAACAGGTCATTAAATTTATCCTTGACTGGAAGGCAATGTAAATAAAAACCTAGCAAATAAACTGAAAGAGGAATATTTACATCGCTACTTACGTAAAACACAAATTCAATGAACCAGATTTTTTTTTTAACTTCTAATTTCTTTTAACTTTTAATTTCTAGTAAGTTACTTCATTATGCACATACACACCTTAAGACTACCAAGATCCAAAAGCAGTATGTTTGATGTACAGTCATAGAATCCTTTTTGTGGAACAATGATGTATGAAGCCATGAGGTCAATTTTGAGGTCAAGAACTTTCTGTGTTTCAATAATATATAACAAACCTAAAATAATAAAATCAGAAAAAATAAATCTATGTAACATATAGAATCTATATACTACATGTAATAATACATATAAAACACAAAATAAGAAGTTGTAATAGAAATTCGAAGTCTGAATGAACTATGAATGTTAGTTGATTAACTTTGTTTCAGTAAGACTATTAGCATCTGAAGCTGAAGCAATTCAGTATGAAGATTACATTTAAATATCATAATCTATATATCTGCTCAATAGAGTTCTCATTGTATCCTGTACTGTGTATAGTGTGGATAAGCTTCCTATTTATCCACAAATAGGAGCTCAGCTCTTTTGCTTCTCTCCACACTGCTAAAAAAAAAAAAAAACAAAAAAAAAAACCACTTTCTCCTTTTATCTTCCATTACTGCCGTGGACATCTTACTCACATCAAGTTTAATTACAGGTGCAGATGCTATTTACATTTCTTTAGAGCCACCAGAAAAGGTGCATCAAGATAGATGGCATAATAATGCTGACAAATGTTAATTCACAAATAGAAATAACAATACAACATATGTATGTTGATAAATTTTAGATTGAATAAAGATGAAATAAGAAGAAATGGAATTGGTGCTAACTCTGTGCATTCACATACAAGTTTCTTTCAAAAGATTTGTTATGGAGGCTGCCCAACCACACTGACCAAACCATGAGTGTTCTGAGACACTAAAGTTTAAGCAGATTCTACCAACAAGCATCTGCAACTTCAAAAACAGAAAGTGTCACACATTACAAAAGCTCTAAAAATAAATAATTAAATAGATGCACCCAGTACCTGGTCAGGAACTTTAAAGTGTCAGGGCATTTGAGACGAAATTCTGAATTGTGCTTTCCTGAAGAGGAGCAACTGATCTTATTTCAAGTTAGCACTGGAAACTGCCTTATTTTGCAGCCCTAACCCATTAAGTATTTACCATATGCAACATGGTATCACAGAAACTGGAGAAAATAAATGAGGGTGACAACATAAGACTGCAGAACACCCACATACAAAAGGAGCAAAAGTGGAGTTTGAACAGCTTAGATTTCAGAATATACTATCAACAAGATGTATTAGCGACTTTGTTGATCGATTCAGATAATCAGGTTGAAAGGCACTAAAACTCTTCCACTTTTATCAGTAGCTGTCCTGCCAAAAGAGAGCTAGCTTAGTCAATGAAGGCAGACGAGGAACATGGTGGCAAAAGGATTCCAAAATTTTCAAGATAAACTTTTAATTAATCTAAATTAATAAGACTTCCTTTTTAAGGAATTTTAATTCCTTTAAATTTTAAGACTTCCTCAGTTTCTCAAGTCTAAATTCTAAAAATTTAGAAATTCTAAAACAGGAAATTCTAAAAACGCCTTTTTCTTCCCCCTTCAACTGGCAATAGAACCTAGCTAAGCCCATAAATTGAAGTGATGCCAGTTTCATTCATGAAACTAATTTGATAAAAATAATTGCTTGTACACATAGTATGCTGAAGTTTCTGTAATATGTTCCATTCACTAGCACAAAGCACTTTGATTTTTAAAAAGCTTAGTTTAAATGTTAACATAAATAAGGTAAGAATCACCCAACAGCTCCTCAAAAAAGAACTAAATACATGATTTAAATAATTTTATAATCTTCTCCCTCAGCATTCTCTCCCTCTTAGGTTAGAGATGCCCTGAAGTCATTCATGCTGAGCAGGGTATCTCTGGTCTACAGAGCCTCAACCATTCTTATCCAAACACGCTCATTTCACACATTCCAAAGTTAGTTCCAACGGCATTCACTATTTTCGTTTTTGTGTTGAAATATAAGATGTCTAGAGACAAGAAGATGAAAAGTAGAGAAATGTTTTGAATGTTGAATACTTAGTAGTCACAAAACTTTATCTAAATCAGTCTAAATGAAACCAGAACATTCACTGAGGAATAAAGAATGTGGAAAACAACTAAAAAGGCACACGGTGTCCTGAAAAGTAACAGCTCTGAAAAGGATTTAAGAGGTTTAGAGGAGAAACACCTCAGTATCAGCTGCTGAAGAATATGACCCAATAAAGGTTACTGAGAACAAAAACCAGAAATGCTGAAAGTAAGGCACGTGCCACTGCATAATTTCTGAAACAGTACTGCAGAATACTTTTCAGCTTTAAAACCTTATAAAACACAGACAGAAAATTATAATATAACAGTAAAAGAATTCAAACTAACTATTGAGGTTTTCTTTTAGTAAACTATCACTTGGGTCCACATAACTCTGTAGAAAAGGATATCAAGCAATTTCATATTCCTAGAATTTAAAATTCATCAGAAAATGTGTAACCAGAAGAACCGCACTTGCCTGTTGATGTTTTCTCACGAAACTCTTCAAGCTTCATCAGAGTTGCTGAGGTTAACTGCTCTAAATGTACATCTTTTGGAGGCCTGAAGAAATCCACCAAATTATTTACTGTCCTCTGATAAAAAAAAATGAACAATCTTAAGTAACATGTTTATGATTACATAATATATGTACAGAAGTTAGAATTTATTTAAATATTTACTTACTGCATCATAAATTATTTCCAATGGCTGAGATTCTATTCTAAGCCTCTGGTCTGCTTTTTCATCCAATGGATTAGTCTCAAACATTATGCTCAAGAGAGAGGTACTATTGTCTGAATACACTGTACGAGAAGATAGCAGACAGGGTGTACAATTTTCTTGGGACATGCCTGTAACTTCAACTGAACTTATTTTTGTTTCAAATCTGTACAGAGGGGTTACAAAACACAGAAAATACATCTGAATATCTTGCTTGATGCAATTACATGATAAGACTATAACCAACCAGTCAGAAGCAAAATAAATATACCCTGCCTGTCGGGGAACGTTACCTGCTTCCTATTTCAATAACTTTTCCATCTATTAGCCACTTTTAGTTAACTCAGAAATAGTGTTCCACCTATTCTTATGTTCTCCTCACCTCATAAAAACAGGTGTTAGGGTAGGAAAAGCAGACTCAAACAGAAATGCTGTGGAATATGCTCAAGAATTAGGTGGTAAATAATTTATTCTGGAAATAGACATGCAGCAAAGAAAGGATTTTCTGTGCAGAAAAATAAAAGAAATACCACAAAAGCAGTACATTTCATGAGGAACAGACAGTTGATAGATAAAGCTTACCTTATTGCTTGTGCACCTGGTCGTTGTGTAAGTACCGTACTCAAATCAATTAAAGCAAATTTTACCAGCTCAGGAGTTTGCTCATTTTCTCTTATTGATATAGACATGCTTAATAGCTTCACAGATAACTTCATGGCTTCATACTAGATAGAGGAAAAACAACAATGATAGTGAATGTAAAAAATACAGTACACATTTCAGGTTCTTTTATAAAGAGATGAAAGCCACAATTGTTTTGAAGCTTTCTAGAGCTATAAATGTCTTGGAAAGGTCTCTTGGAAAGGTAATTGTTATGTTGGTATGTTGGTATGTTAAGAAGCAGGGTTAGAAAGACTAGACCATTATTCCAAACATGTAAATTTATATAAATGCCTCTACTCCATATTTTAAGACAAAGGGCAACTGGCAGGAAAGGCAGTTCATTGCACTGTAGATGGTATCTCACATAAAAGTGACTTATCAGACCATTTTCTGAATGAGCCAAAGAAGTTCCTCTCCTCTAATCCCAACATTCATTTCTATATTGCTCATTTATGCTTCAAATTTAAAATAAAAAACCCTAAACTATTTTACCTATCCTGCACAAGCAAAATTTTATTTAGAATTTTTTTTTAAAGAAACCAAAATGATCTCTGTAATGCTCCTGAAACTCCAATATAACAACACGCAGCTAAGGATGCTCTTCTGTGCAAAGATAGCAAGTCATATGTCAATTAAACAGTGCTGCAGCATTATTCAAATAGATAAAGGCAAGGCTTAAGGAGTTTAAATTTTAAAAATGATTTCCTTTCATCTTTAGATTTTGGCTTTTAGTATAAGACTACCTAGTGTTTGTTAACATAGTCAGTTACAACTTACTGATTTTGGAAGTGTTGGATCCACAGCAGTTTCACTATATCCAATTGCTGCATAAAGCTTAGCCTTCTCTTCAAGTGTCATTAGCTCTTCAAGACCTGTCAGATTGTAAGTTAATTAAACACATGCACATCTGAAAATGCAAAAATCAGCACATTACTCTACGACTTAGAGCAGATACTGTCATATTTTTCCAAAGTTACCAAAGGCAAAAAAGAAAAAAGTTTCATAACAAAGTCTTAACTAGTAAGTCTCCTGTTTTTTTTTAAACACTGGCTATATTTATATTCTGAAATGTTCTGAAGCTATTTCTAGTTTGTTAATAATAATTCCAACTTTTTCATTTACGTACAGTATTCCAGAGTTTTTCTAGGTGCCTGATATGCACTTGAATGGATTGCACTGTTATACACCACATAAAATAACCAAATTAAAAATGAATGAAGGCTTCCATTGACTGCCATCATTTTTATTGCTTTCTTCTCATCTATACACTCAGCACACTATGCAAATAAATGTAAAACTGGAAAAGGAGAAATTCAATCTAGAGACAGTTGAGACAGAACTATGGAAAGACTTATAAGCAAAATGAATTTTGTGACAGGCAATTAATAACTAATCAGCAGTAGGAGAAGCAAGAAACATCAATTAAGAGAAAACAAACTTCAGACATGTAACAGCACAAATACTGTAAAAATCTTGTTAAGAATAATTATTCTAACTACTGTTAAGAAAATTTATTCCAATAGGTAATTTTTAATAACAGGAAAACACAAAAACCAAAAACACCCCTCAAAAAAATGAGTGTACATACTTGAACCTTTTACTTCTTGTTTCTGCTGGTTCTTTTTTTCACCTGACCAGCCCCATATCCAGCTAAACCAGCCACCAGAATTTTCATCATCCTGTTTTACTCCTGGCCTGTAAATTTTTAATCCAGCCTTAGTAGCCTGAAATTAAGAAATATACAAGTTATTTTTTCATTTATTTTTGGCATATACAGAGACAAATACGAAGAATGTAGACATAAGACATGCCCTAGCATTTTAAAATGTCATGTAACAGCCATTAATCCACCATCTTTTATTTCTTCTAACCTGTTTTGAAATACACAGTGCAATGTCAGAATAGTTCTCCACTTGCACAAAAATCAAACACCTTTATGAATAAAAACAGCAAAAATGATTTTATTAAAAAAAATAAAAAATCAAACAGCAAACCTTTTAGATTTTTTATGACCTAGATATTGAAAAAATGCACAACTTGCTGCGGTGTTCTACAGTAAAAATGTCTTACATAATTAAGCAATTAAATAACTAGCTTGAGCCAGATTTAAATGGTCCCTGTATTTTTAATTTCAGGTTGACTGTCCAAACGAATAAAATGAAGTTACCATTCTAATAGTAAAATATTTACTCTAAACAATACATAATATCACTCCTGAATCTGATACATGTAGGTACAACAATAAGGAAAGCACTCATCTGCCTCCTCAACCATTACTTCAAGTACTAGGAAATAAAGTATCGCATTGGACTAGATGATCTCTAGAGGTCCCTTCCAACCTGAACGATTCTATGATTCTGTAAGTGACATCCATAAGCATGATTCTTACTATATCTATGCACGTACTACCGCAGCTCAAGACAAAAAAAAGTTGTAGGCAGAACAAGGGGGAACCATATATCTGAAAGGATAAATAACCATCTGTGCAGTATGGGAAGTTGATCCTGAAGAAACCCAGTTGATCTTCCCCCTCCCCTCACTCTCATTTATGATGACCTAAATGAATATGACCAACATCTGAGGAAGGACTACCTAGAGTGAACTGCTTTTGACTAAAAGAGGGCAAGAAGCAAGAACTGACTCTATATCCCGAGTTACAGACAAAAGGCATAAAAATTTCTCAAGTTGTCTGACACAGCATGCTGATGGTGTGCAAGACTTCAAGGGGAACTTTAAAAAGCTTCCTTCCTCTTGTTTTAATCAGACTGTGTTTAAAAGGGAAAACATTTTAAGCTCCTAGCAGATGTAAGGACAGTCCTCAAGGTATTAAGCTGTAGCAATTCACCTCTTATGATGCCCTGTTGATATTTTAGAGAAGTATTATCTGTTACTAGTAAGACAGACGGGTTTTAAGTCCTAGATGTAGTCATAACAGAGTTTGGAATCATCACATACTGATTTTTAACAGCTAAAAATGATTTTAAAAACTTAGCTAGCAAATCTTTCCAAAGATCATTCTCTCACACTTTTCAAATGTAGGGCTTAACATCTAATCATTTGAAAATTCATTTAGTTGCAGCCTTCTCCAAGAACTTTCAAGACCTGCTTTTAAACTGCCACTGCAGCTTCACCATGGCAAGAACACAACATGAAATAATTGTTTGTAAACAGTATGGTCACACTGGAGAAAAGAAGAATAAAAATTAACAAGACGACAAAAAGAAAAAAGAGGAAAAAAAGACTGAAATCTCTCTAGTATCTCTCCCTTATCCTAGAAAATAAAACAATAATTACACGGCACAAGCTGAAAATGAGTCAAATGAGAACTAAAACCAAAAGACCATGAAAGGTATTCCAGTTCAGTCAAATAACCAAAGGCAACAAATGCATCATAGCTATGTGAGAGGTTGAAAAATAATCACACAGGCATTCAAATGTGAGTTTACATACAGAAAACTAGAAGGAAAAAATAAATTTATGGATTTGCCTACAGAGAGTCTTGTTTTAGAAGTATTATACATATCATTGCAGCAATTGTCTTCATATCATGCCTAATGCACTCCACAATAGAATTTGAAATGTCTCTTTCAGAAACTATGATAATAGATCTACTATCAACAGACAAATTACACAATGTATTATCAATCAATCGGTAAACTTAATAATAAACAGATAAACTGAGACTCTAAGCTTCACAGAAAGTCTGTTCATTTCAGAAAGTTATTAAGAAGGAAAAAAAAATATATTCCTGTTTGGGGGCAGTAAAGGGGAATACAAAAGCCTTAAAACTGTCAGCTATAAGCACTGTTGCTTCCAACTTGAATTACTTTATAATCTTTTACCATATTTTCACAGTAGTGCTTTTTTTTGTCAGAAATAAGAATTTTTTCCCCAACCACATCAACTAAAAGAACAGGTTATTAAGCTACTTATACTTTGTTTGATTGCAGGCTAAAACTATCCCTTATAATAACATGTGATACAAGGACAGTAAAAGAACTAAAACTTATTATTCAAAGGTTAGAATTAAAATACACCTAAAGCATCCACAATCTTGTATCAACAGATGATCTTCATATCACTTAAATGTTTAAACTTTACCTCAACTTCTGCTTGTTGCCTCGCTAGAGTGATGTTGAAAATATCCAGGGTCTTTTCAAATTCCTAGAAAGGAAATGAGAAATTTTTTTCCTTTAAAATTTCACTTGGCCAGATTTCAAAGTACACAATTTTACAATAAAAAATAGTTCATAAGTCCTTCAATGAAACACAGTTTGCACACATACAAAAACTTTAAATAAATCTGAAAATTAACTCATATACTTTTTCTAAGCTTTTCTTCACTGTAATTACTAACAAAAAAAATCCTTTATTAAGACTATTCACAGAAAACGGTACCAAGAGTACAAGTCAGCTCACTGAAAAGTTTTAGTGTAAATTAGTATTGACTTAGGAACATGCAAACATTACTATTAAAGAAAATAGCAAAGATGAATGAATTTCATATTCAACAATATTTAAGCCTTTAATGGAAGTAAACTTACCTCCAACAACCTTAAGATTTCTTCATTGGGTTTTTTGGATGTTATCTTTGTTTTATACATCTCTTTGTAGCTCTTCACTTGTTTCCTGTGGTGCCGAATATGTTCCCATGACCACATTTGGAGCTTTGGTTGAACATTTACTTCAAGAATGCCATAAATAACATATTTCCACCTAAAAGCAAGGACAAATGAAAATGCTTTTATGTTGACATACTGAAGAGACTACTAGAACCAGACAGATTACTGCTAAATACTGCTTCAAGTTATGAAACAGTGAAATTCCTTGTCTGACACCCTCAAGTCAACAGAAGAAACCAAGGAATTGAATTTTTTTTTCACCAAAATTTGAGAGGTGGCTATCTCCTAAACCTAGGAAGTACTAAGTTTGCTACAACAGTGCACACTAGTGTGAATGTTGCATGTGTGCATGTATATACACTTAGATATACATATAACATATACACATGCATATATACATATGTATATGTATATTTACATACACACACAAGCCTAGATAAATACCTTCCAGATAGATATCTATTTATAGAAAAATATTTTAAAAATATTCAACTTTCATTTATTTCAAAGATTTACATATTTTTAGATAACAACTTTGTTCTTCAACAGTGTACACACAATGGAATTTCATTCATCAGAAGAGAGTTAAGATATTTAAAGATTATTCAATTTAAATTTCATTTAAGACAGCAGGTACAAGCTTTCAAATATTTTGTCCTTGTCTTTCAAATGCCTTTTAGTATTTACAGCTTAAAAACAGCACAAAAACAGCAGAGAGGACATGGCTTCAGGAACAAAAAATTCTAACATCTTGAAAAGGGAAGGAAAAACAAACAAACAAACAAAAAAAACAACCATCCACCTCCTGACTCCTGATAATTATTTCAAATGAACAACTTACATATTATTTTCATTATCTTATGACTCTTACCATAACCTGGCATGGTTGTGCAATGGAAGATCAGGTCTGTATTTCCTATATGGCAGATTTCGAGTCATCATATCAACAGACTCAAGGAGCTCCATAACACTGAAGTACTGAAAGAAATTCCAAGCACAGATTATTACTGTCTTTCTGAGAACAGTGTAAACCAGATCATTCTTTAATGAGAAAATAGCTCAAAAAGAAAAAAAGACCAAAGAAAACAGTCAAATTTATTTTTACATTTCAGTCTCCTTTTCGTTATTTTTCTAAAACTAACTTTTTTACCATATTACATACAATTTCAAAAGAGTAGTTTATACCTGTGGCTTATTGAATTCAACAGTTATATCCTGTAAATTTACATCTAAATCCATTTTTGGTGTTGAAAAGTCAACATCTGATCGAGGATTCATAAGGAGTTTGGCTTTAGCTGAAATTGGGCGGAATACTATAAAACACAAGGAAGTACAATAGTTATTTAGGACTGCTTTTAATAATATATAATACTAGCCATCAGGTTAATCCCAGGTCATTCATTAAAAAATGCCAGACTTCAAGATATAAAGACACAATCAATATAGATATAAAGACACAATCAATATATCTTAAAATATAACACAATCAATACTCCAATCAATTTCCATTTTTATTCTGTCAGTATTGCAAGAGGAACATTTTCACATCATTTCTATATACAATATGACAAGGCAGGTGCTTCAAGCAATAATTTATACTTAGAGTAAATTAAAATTGTATTGTTATTATTCAATGTTAAGCATTATTAAGCAATGCGTGTATTAAGCAATCTATCATGAGGATTTTTTCAGTGCTTCAAGATTATACATTAATGTAGACTTTCAAAAACTTTACACATTAAAAGGAGAAAGAAAAATTTACTCTTCTCTTATGCTACTGATGTTTTCAATTGTTCAGTAAGTTCTAATCCTGCCAGTGATTTTGTAAAACCAGGAATTCCATGTTTTTAATCTCGATGCTCAAGTAAGCCAAGAACAATCAATTATATGCTAAGCACATGTAAAAATGAGTAAAAATACTTATAGCAGAAGTGTTTTACCTGTTCTCAATCAATTTGACAGACATAGGCATTCAGTATAGCCTTCAAGAATTATGTTTGGCTTTTTTTTTTTTTTAAGCGAGTGACTCAAAACTGGATATTTTTATTATGGAAAATTTCTTTGATTTCAACACAAACATTAACCATATAAACAACAAATATTCTAAATTGACAGGTAGAAATAGATTTTTTTCCAGATAAGATACCATCTACTTTTGATTCAGTTTAAACCTCGTACTATTTGTAGTAATGCAGTTTAATTTTTGTTCCAAGTATCTTACATGGAGGCACAGTTGTCTTCCATTAACTTCTCCCTGTAGTTAGCTTTTTATATTTCATTTTTCACTCTTTGTAAGTATATATAATTGCACAGTTCACATGAAAAATGCAATTACTACTTGCCTATCCATGCTTCAATCTAGAAAACCTTTTTGAAAGATCCTGCTTTTTCATTTAGCACAGAATATAGGCATGATAGAAACCTTAAAATATCTGTCTTTATCTGTCATAGTACTGCTGAATTTTAACACTGTAAATCCTGACACTCAATGTTTTGTCTTCAGCTATTTTGGACTTCTAGACAAAGATCTGAACAACAGATGATGTCTGTGCCTATTTTCATCCAAAATAGTACTTTTTTTTCTTCTAAAAAAGAAGTCAAAGCTATAAAAGTATAGATAAGGAATCACAATAAACTATTTTTTGTGTTAATTTGCAGGGATCTGCATAGAATGCTTCCTCTGTTCAAGTAAATGTAGAGCAAAAAATATTCTGTAAAACTGAGGACAATTGAGGACCTACTTAATAGAGGACAAGTCTCTTCAAAAACTATTATGCCTTCTGAACAGGTTCTAAAAAATCATACAGAGGCACTTCTGTATGACAGCCCACTATGTTCTCTACAATAAAATGCGGCAACCAGTAACTCTGAATGGAGCAAACATAATTTAAAAAAATTAAACTAAGCAAAACCAAAAGTACAAAAAAGTGCAGATATTGTACAGTATTCAATAGTGCAGACATATTTCTAGAAGAAAAAAAAAATAAATAAATAAAAAATAGTGCCCTCTACTCCCTACTACGATTTCTCATTTGAAGTAAAGCATACAAAAATATTACATTTACAAATGAAATATGAAATAACACTACTTACCAAAATCATAACCCTCTGGAATTACATTGCGGCAGGCAACTCCCTGTTTTAAGTTAACCTACACATGTAATAAAGTTAAAAACAAGTTGTATTTGTATTTCATGATAAACTTCTAAAATATATAAAGCATTTATATTTTGATATGGGCTTCAGATAATTGCTTTGATACATTGTACAGTCCAAAACAATTCAGCTTAAGTTAAAACATAATAATGTCTAATTATTAAAGGACTACCATTTTAGCTAAGTTAAATGACTGAACAGTGAAATGATAGTAGTTTTTGTACAACTGAAAACGAGCAAAGGGCATTTTGCTTAACTCCTACAAACGGGTGAAGTTGTACTTTGGTCACATAAAAGCCTTTTACGTACACTATTTTTGTTCCTAAAAGTCATTCCTAAATAGACAGTTTCATGAGCCTTTGAAATAAATGAAAGTAGAAGTGAATGTAAAGCACACTAAACATGACACAACATGAACTAAACTACTAGGTACCTTATCACATGCTTTACTTACCAAAGATTCTTCATAACCACCATGATAGAACATCTCAGATTTCACATTCCAATATGCAAAAAGATTATCGAGTCGTACAAGCTGAAAATAAAATGAAACATTAATAAATCCACCTACAAATTTTGAATGAATAATTTGAATTTCACAGAGTCTGGACGAATTAAATTTTTCAGAATGTTTCTCACATATCAGACATCTTATTTCACAGCCTGTAGAACTGCAGTTATAACTTTTCTTGATATTACTTTCCTAATGAGGAATTTAAATTCATAAGTAGCTTGTATTACCATAACTCTTTCTTTAGCATATAGTTTATATTGTACCTTGTAGAACAACTTGGCAGTTTCATCATGTAAACATGGATTCCAGTTCTTATCTGAGGTCTGAAAAGAGATTAAGGAAAGTTACTCTCATTTTTATAATATCCTGAACTTGTTGCTTTAATATTAGAATCAACACTGAAATATACTAGTAAAACACACAAGAACAAAATCAAAACTAAACACCACTGAAAATAATAGGAGAGTTTCTTTAAGTGGATTAAGCCTTTACTTTCTTAATTGGAACTTTATCAGACTACTTCCTCCTAAGTGTATGTATACCTTCAGAGTTTGTAAAATTTATTTTCAGTATTGCAAACTGTGTTCTTTTACACCAGAATTATTTTAAGCAGATTTTAGGGAAAGGGATAAACAAAGGACTAGAATTCTTTTCAAATCTGAAAGTAGCATTTTACTTTGAGCAAAACAAATATATTTCATATTATTACATGTTTTCAATACTGATATGAAAGGCACATCAGGAGTAAAATAGTAAGAAGGCCAGGAACTTTTTGTTCATTATGGATACAGTACTTTTATTTGCATAAAGAAGTCGCCAAAAAGCATTCACTGCTAACAAATGTTCGTAAGACAATTCTATCCATTCAATAGAATAAAACAATATTTACTTAGACACGCAATCTTTAGAATTATTAGCCATATAACAGAACCTACTGAATCAGACCAACTTCGCAGAACCAACATATTTTGTGGTTAGTGTTTTCCAGAAAAAAATATAAAGTATTGTGCGGACTACTAGTACTACCTTAAAATGGAAAATGCAGGTCAAAGATTTGAGCTCTCCAGTTCAAAACAGGATACCATTCTCATTAATTTTCTAAATAGTAAGAAATTCACTTCTCAGGGCTTATGGCAATGCTGCCGTTTACAAATTCTGTATTTCAAAACTAACAGCAGAGTATGGGACTTGCAACCAAGAAGTGCAGCAGTCAGAATAATCTTTATGCAAGTCCACCCTTTTCCCCACCATTTTCAGGGCAACCACCAATATTTATGACACAGTGAAGCAAGTAGTTACCATTGCACATATGGGTATTCTTTCAATATATAGTACCTTACCAGAAAGAACATCAATATACAAAAGCTTGACTTGGTGATAAATCATCGTCAAATGCAAGTGTTCTAACAAATGCTTTTAAATGAAAATATATATTACCTGTAAGCTCAGATTCTGAAGTTAAATGCCAAATGACAAGGGGTTACTCTGATTTGTGATCTAATAGAAGGAAAAAATGAAAAAAAAAAAAAAAAAATCATTTGACACTCAAAATTTAGACTGGAAAATGAAAAGCTGAAAACGAATATATGTACGTGCACACACACACACACACACACACACACACAGATATCTTGCAAAAACCTGACAGCTTTATCCTCTCTACACTCAAACTCACCCACATAAATATCTTTACGTGCTGCTAAAATATTTCCTCTATTTTTATTTTTAAACTAACTTTCAACATTTTAACAGGATTCTCTCAATGTAAAAAGCAACAGAAATGGAAAAACAGCCCAGCTCCTAGTTTAATGTTATAGTAACCAACTTCCTATGTTAAAACATACAAAAGTACTTACATCATCTTCATAGCGAACATGGATGTTGGAAATTTTCATCTGAAGATTTTTAATGACCTGAGTTACTAATTTTTCAACAAAACTGTCCTGCTTCTCCTCTTTTACTTTATCTAAGTTGAAAGAAAAAAAGAGATTATTTTATTTCCACACTACTCAGATGAAAATAATTTTAATAGTAAAAATATGTTTTAGTTTGAAAAAAAAAAACAAAAATAGTTTGCACCTAACCAGATGATGCTAGAAACAGCAAAAATCAAGAATCAAATCATTTACCTCTATATATACACATCAGAATAACGCAATTTAATAGATATTTAAGTTCTGTATTATACACTACTGTAACTGTATAAACTTCTAATCTTTCAGTATATTCTGTAATATCGGTATATTCTTTAATATCAAAATTTCTACTGAAGAAGATGAGACTTAACATATTCCACATAAACTAAACAGAATCTTTAAAATGCTGTAAGTCTAAGAGTTCTTTGCTGCTGTAAGCCAAGATAAGTTGTTTCTTATTAGAGAAGAGGTAACTGAAGACAAGGTATGACGCTTGGCTCAGAATACAATTTATGTGTTTATTTACATGACATGACTGATGTTCTTGTCATCCTTCAAATCTTTTTATTTTCAGTATGCCCTTTCTACGATAAGGATGCTATATAACACATATATATATGTATATGTATGTATACATAGGGTATACATACTGTATACAGTTGTCTTTAGTACATATATACATGTATGTTATATGTATATACATCTATATATACATATGTGTATATGTACAACATATAAAAACACATATGTACCTGCACTGGAAATAATAGGAGAGGTTCAGTTATTATAGGTTATTAATAGGTTATATATATATAACATATATGTGTATATATATACATACCTATAAACAAATACACATATGTACATATATGTGTGTGTGTGAAAGTATATTTTTATATATATGACTCAGTGTGAACAAACCATCTGATCTCCATCTGAAGGTCAACAATACTCTGCACAAAAATATTCAATACTGAACAGCCAACAAGTACTTGTCAAAACATTTTTGCAGGATTATAACAACTTCTCACAGGGCATCAGAATCTGTAATGAATAGTTTAAAATATCTAGAAGGAAATATGAATATGAAACAATTTAAGCAGAAAACTCAGTCATATTAATTAAATACAAAGAAATAACATCACTTCTATTAGCTTTTCCCACTTTTACCTTGGTCAGCTATTTTCTGCTTTGCTTCCTCTATCCTTTGCAGTTCTCTTTGCCTTGCTTCCAAGAGCTGTTTGGATTCTTTTTCTGCATCATATTTTATGCCTAAATACACAACGTAAGAAAAAATAAGATATAAAAACCTTACACATTCCCTTTTTAGTCTAAAGTAATTCACATTTTATTAACAACAAAAAATTAAACTAAATCAGAATGACTGGAAAATAACCTAATTCCCATTATCTACTTGGATTTGGTGAGAATATCTCCTAGGAATAAAGCTAATGAAAGCTTCTGAACTCTTCTGAAAACTTCAGACTCTTCTGAAATTCCACCAATCTTTATTTCTCTTTTCCTCTATATTAACTTACTGGCTGTGGGCACAATAAGCAAATAAACTCCATCAAGAACTGCCTCTACAGGTTGAGTATAAAGGTTTTGCCATGGAATCTGTAGATTCAGTTGACCTACAAATGCAAAAGAAAAAGCTTGAGCTATATAGTTAAATGCTTGATCAAAAAAAGATTAAAGATTAGAATTCACAACAAAAATCTAGATAGAAGGATCATATCAGACAGAAAAAAAAATGCCTTGGAGGGCCTGAGTCATTAGAGTTTTTTGTTTGCTCATACAGCACATAAATGAACAATAGGCAAGTTTTTCCAAAAACAAAAGTAGTAAGTCTTACAGTTCCTCTCCTTACTGCTTTGACTACACTCTTTCTTCTTAACAACCTCCTCTCCCTTCCATATCCACTGCAATACCCTCATTAAAAAAAAAAAAAAAAAAAAGAATATGGGCAGGTCATACATAATTGGTCAGCTACTGCTGCCATACAAAGATAATTTTTAAAATACAATTTTTTAATTCTTCACTGGGGTGCTCCTCCAAAGAACATGTCTATGTATCTGTGAGCATGAGGAGCAGTGGATCCTGAGGTGAGAATGTCTCTCATTCTTCATAAAAGTGCCAGTTTTAATAAACTGAGAGATCAGAGATACAAAAAGTATATGCTCTCAGAACAGCTTTCAGAGAAGCAAAATGTTTTTAGATTTATTTTTGTGCTTTAAGCAATATTTTCTTTCTAAGAGTTAGTCAACTCGTATAAAACATTTTGTATATGCAAAAAAGAAAAAAAAGAGAGAGAGAAAGGATAAAGGATGAAGAGGGGGATCAACATCACTTGTGAAGTTTGCTATAAAAACAGAAGAGATCCAGTACTGCTAAGCTATTAATCTTTGCTGTGCTGGATTCTTTACTCATTAATACTTAAGTTTCACATATATCTTAACTTCACCATCTTACCTCTAGGAAAGAACAGTTAGTTGTTTCAGATGAAACAAACTTAAGAGTGTATAAAATATGCAAATCAAGCCAACTAGAAAAATTATTGTTTAGGATGCCTAAGGTCACTTGAAGGAAGTGTATTTATTAATTCTTGCATTACTGAAACATATATTACAAAATATAACTTAGTAATGTGTCAAGCATGTATTAAAAGATCTAACTTACTAATATGTCCTGCTTTAACTTTAAATGGTACATCCAGCTGACTCTGGAGGAAAAAAAAAAGATTTTATTTAAAAGGTTGTATATTCCAAAACAAGAACAGAAATAAGCACGTACAATTCAGCATGTTGTCCAATAATTCATTTTTACAATAGTACTACTTCTGTTGTTATTCACTTACCAGTGCATTTTCTTTTATTTCAAGATTCTTCAGTGCTACCGCTCCTAAAAGTCAAGAAGCCAATACTTTAAAATTTGGCAAGTCAGCTGCAGTACAAGTTTAAGTCTAATCTTTAAGTCTAAATCCATGATCTTTGACCTTCGGTTCTCCGATTTTGGGGGGGTGGAAGATACCCACACATTAAATACTGCACTAAGTACCCATAAAAAAGCCATGAAGGCTCAGTAAGGATACAATGTTCCTATTTGCTACACAACAATCTCCCTTTGAGACTTTCCCATAGAGTTTGTGTGAGAGGGGAGGAAAAGGAGATTCCACAACATAAAACAGGCTGTAAAGGACTGCCACATTTTATGAGAAGCTACCTAAAACTAACAATTTGCTTCTTTATCTTCAGCCATCTGCTTCCTATGCTTTTGTAAAGACTATAAGCTATGTTACAATGTCACATCTGCAGCAACTGTTTAGCTCCAAATAAAATATTTGCAAGTTATGGTATAATTGCTGCAAAATCAGTTAACTCAATAAGGTCAATATGTCTCTGCCAGAAAAAAAAGTCTTCCCTGTAAGTAGCTCCCTGCTGCTAGCATCCGACAGAGCAGCATTGGGTTACTCTTGACAGGAAAAAAAAAGGCACTTCATCATTATTAGTTCCTTCAGCTTTCACGCCAGCTCTACAATATACTACCTTAAATTATCATAACTAGTTCAATATTTATTTACATATTTATATTAAATGTCCTATTTGTCTATATGCCAGTGAGATGCTGAAAACTGAAACCAAGTCCTATATGGAATCCTATGTAGGTGATTAAATTTCTGAGTTAATTGGACTAAAAAGTTCTATTATTTCATATACCTCAGATCTCATCATTCTGGAATTTTGAACCTTCATCTACTTCTGCATACTCTGGTAAGCACATGCTTGCCTTTCTCTTGGCGTACATTTACAAGCTTATGGAAATCCATGGGAAGCATTAAAGTAAATCTAACAGTTAAATATGTCAAGACAACAATAAAATCCTGTAAACACAGAAAAATTTACTTTATTTTCAAGGTCTGTTTTTACAATACAATCTACATTACAAACCTGATATTATAAGCAAACAGTTAACTCATTACTTAAAAATGTAAACCTAGCTGGAAGCAATGGCTTCTGCAAATTCTACAAGAAGGATTGAGAACCTGCAACAATTACCATCAAATTACTTGTATACTGCTAGCACATGCACATGGAACAGACACCTGATACAGCAGAACAGAGGTATAAATGAGATTCAGAAAACCAGACGTACATGCCTGGAAAGGCATGTGACTTGAGAACTTGAGATTGACCAAATAATTCATTCCTTTTGGGGACTCAAGTTAAAAATGAGCAGACCTTTGGGAAGACAAAGATTCCAACAGGAAGATACATATATTCTTGCAGTTACAAAGTGATGATGGCATTTGACAACTTGTTAAAAGTACACCAATTCTGAGGAATAGAACTCTAATCTCAAAAACTGCATCCTTAAAAAGAGTTGGCTCAAGTTACTGAATTTCTTTTGAAAAAAAATGCTCTGGTAAAATAGTCACCCATTTTAGCGTACTCAAAGTACTGTATGGTTTTGAATGATTTAAAGTATTCATCACAATAATTTATAAGTACCTTCAAGTAGCACACTTCTCTATTATGCTGCTATAAGCTAGTGGTTCTGCTTTTAAACTTTACAGTACATCTAGATTGATAAGAATATTAGTAAAGAAGAAACTAAAGAAAGCATTCCCAGTAGCAGTTTAATAACAATAGTCTAGTAAGCAATGACAAGGTATATATTCACTGTTGGAGTCCATTCCACTCAGAATTTATTCTCTGACAAAGCTGACCCTGCACAGACAGCTATAGTACTCATGACAAAGTTTCACTATGTGAGCAAAAAGAAAAAAAAATAAAAATAAGGCAAGTAACTCTGATGGCATAAAGAGTTAAGGATTCAGGTTCATAACCCAATTACCACACATTATATTTTTGTCTGTCAGATGAGCAGTAAATGTGCATAAGCATAGTCTAAAGCTACATGACCCATTAGGCAATTTAACTGGGTTTAGTTTCTTTGGCTTCTACCTTGCACTAAGTAAACTTACCCTGCATTTATTGAGGGCATAGATTATGACACATTTCAAGTGAGGCATGGTAATTTAAGCTGAAACTTGACATCCTTAATGCTTCTAGGAGTGAGGTACTATAAAGTGAGCAAGGATTGTTATCCTAAGCATTTACAAAATATAGTCGGTGATAGAGAAGGAAAGATTAGCGCATCATGCTGGCACAGAGCACAGATGGCACCAACACTGTTTCAAATATGATGGTTTTGACAATTCTACGTAAAGACATGCAATGGAAAAGGCAAAGGAGACACTGAAAAAAATCATCATAACTTTTCATCCTGTATTTGCAGTTATGATTCATAAGTTTAAAGGTTTTCTTTAAAAACCTTAGCTATAATAATAAAACTGCAATCATCTCTATTTTTAATACATATTTACTGAAACACATTCACTGAAATATCACAGTTTACTTACTAACAGTGAATAAACATAGCTCATTTACTACTTTCCAAACACAGCTTGACAGTGTAAGATCCTAT
The DNA here is from genome assembly GCA_034781795.1 of Crypturellus tataupa. Taxonomy (NCBI): domain Eukaryota; kingdom Metazoa; phylum Chordata; class Aves; order Tinamiformes; family Tinamidae; genus Crypturellus; species Crypturellus tataupa. Next base: position 1,919,375 of record JAWLRI010000811.1, on the reverse strand, counting down.
TCAATCGACCATCAAAGCACACAAAAGGCTATTAAAGCCCTGTATTTTGCACATTGATACAACCTTTGTTTTAGATATATTAACAGAGTGAGCAAGACAGTCACTAACATTCTTGCAATTAAACCTCAATTATTTCAAAAGTTGGCACTCAGCTGGCACTCAATTAGCATTGCTGATTTGAGATACAAAACAGACCCTACCAGTATTCTTCATTGCAAAAAAAAAAAAAAAAAAAAACAACTCTATGCATGAAACTGCAAGCGCCATCACACTATAACACATTGCTCTGCCAAAGATATGCTGTCTTGCAAACACAGGCCGAGAAATATGAGAACAAAATCTGTTATAGATTATAATATGTTTACTGAAGTTTACTTTCTTGGAGAATTGCAAATGGATTTTAATTGCAAAAATTTCAAAATACATCTAGATTTTTTGTTTTTCTTTTGTTTTGTTTGGGGGGGAAGGTTGCTTGTTCTAAAGACAGAAATGTACCTGAATAAAACCTTGCTTGATGAAAAAAACCCTGTCCAAATAAGCCATTTTGAAAACTGTATATGCATGTAGTTGTATAAATATCTAGCTTTAGACATGTAGGCCCGCATCCAAAGCAGTAATAAAAGCCGAAAGTTTATAAATATCTATAGTAACAGTCTATGATTTATTTTAGGTACAAATGAAGCAATTTCTTAACTTTACTGGCATCCGGATAGTCTCACTAATTTAACAAAAACTGAACACCTGTCAAAATTCTGAAATGAACGGATTTATAGATTAATTTTATATACTCAAATAGCTATTTGAATTTGAGCGCATGACCAAACATCTGCTACCAAGGGTATCGCTCACAGAGACATACGAAATAAAGATACATAGGTGAACTAAATAGCTTCAGAGGAGGCCTAACTGAACTAACTGAATTTTAGTTATGGATGTCAGCAAATTCACAGTAAGGGGGAAAAGGGGAGGTGTGGGGTCTTTATTCTCACATTGCTGTTGCCCTTGAAAATAAAGGTAAATGGGCACGTGTAGGAAAATACTATGAAAGAAAAGATGCTACGTATCAGAAATTGAAAATAACTCAGTTGATATCTGATCACTAACAACACCTGTTTTAGTATAATGTCTACCTTTTAGCAGCAGTATTACATCACTGATTTGGGTTCAGTTTGTGATTCCCCTTCATCACTTTCTACAAACTGCTGCCTCAAGAGGCATTTTCTGTCTGTGTTTGTGCTGCTAATTTTATCTATTTAAGCATACCTTCCAGAGACAAGCTGAAAGTCTTCCAAGATTTGAGTGTTTGCCAGTTACCTCATCTACTGGCATCTGTGGAACTTTAGCTCACAAAAAGCAGTAGAAACTACTAGATATTCTTCATCTCTCAGTCAGTGCAAATGACTACTAGTATGTGAAAGAATGCATGTATACACTATACCCTAAACATAGAACTTTCCATCTGCCGATGCAAAAGAAGCATCAAAGGGCTGGGCGCTTCCTTCTCTCCCCAGCATCTTCTTCAAGATACCCGAAGCGCCCAGATACCTAAAATTAAATCATAGCAGATTAGGACCTAACAAAAAGTTTCACAAAGTTCTATAGAATCCTCATTAATGTCTAGCCAAATGTCCAATTAGCTGCTCAACTCATTAAATTTTGTCTTGAATACAGTCTGTTTATTGCTATCTTATTTTCCATTGATAAGGTTGCTTGAAAATGATGTCAATATAAGCTCTACAAGACTTCTCCATGAGGGATGTGGAGAATCACTCGTTTCAGTAACTACCCAGGGCTGGAATCTGCTAGTTTCCTTGTGAACTGTTGGCACTAAACTACCACGGGTGTGCCTGCATGTATTGTATTCACATCATCATTGAGCATATGTAAAGATTTGCCATGTGGTAGATATTCATTACTAAGTACAACTGCTTAACAAACTGAGCAACTTTTCAGCAGTCCAAAAAGAGGTGAAGTTGGAAAAATCTTCTTGACAATTCACTGTCACAATAGCAATCCTTATAGTACAAGGTCCTTCATACAGAATAAGAAGACATATCCATAATTGTTGATATGTAGTAGTTATTTTGAATATGTATACTTGCTATTCATTTAAGTTTAAGCAACCACTGAACTTACTATTTCATGGAAATGGTCTAATTAATACTGAGGGACAAAGTACTATGCTGTTTAAGGCAGTTCAGAGTTATTTTGTGTTTCCTGCAGTGGTATACTTCATTGCCTAAAACCGAACACCACCAGCAACAACAGAACACCAAATAGTATAATATTCCTCCGAGTTGCTGAAGGCATATTAACCTTTGGATTTGGGAGGCTTCTGAATTAGCAACACTGCTGCAAAGCGAGAGCATGGCTAGACCACAGAGACCCTGCTTTCTGGTGATGAAACCAACCATCAGCTCAAAGCAGCAATCTGGACTGCTTCTTCCTTAGAAAAAATTGGCACAGTAGAGAACACTTGCTCTGTGTTTTGAAAAACATTTTCAGTACTGTTTTGCTTCCTTTCCACTTGTTCTTTGCAAACACATCACAAGATACTTATGGAACAAGAAACAGATTTTCTTATTCAAAGATCCTCTAGTTCATGATAGAAGTCCATGAGATTAACCTTAGCAGAAAAACTGTGATCCACTGTTACTCACAGGCATTTTAATGATAGCCATCTTTTTAATGATAGCCATCTTTTTTTTAATGATAGCCATCTTTAATGATAGCCGTCTTTTCTTAGGTGTAGCTAGAAAAAGCAGGTAATAAGTTTCCATAAACTTGTGTCAAATATCTGCCTAGATATATGCCTACTCCAAATAGCATAACTGTGTTACATAAGATATGCTTAAAACATTATCTAAGTCCAAGTCAATAGCAATTAGAATCCCAAAGTGCAGTTCTGAGGATCAAAGACACTAAATGAAAAGTTACTTAGACTCAGCCAAAGGAAAACAGTAGCCTCATGGATTTCAGTGAAACAACTGTTTGCTCTCCCGTGGTTTCCAGAAACCTAATCTACATGCTACACTTCCTCAGTGATAACTGTCAATTTCTCAGAATTCTTCGAATATATCTTCAAATATAACTATACTAGATCTAGAACATTTGAACATCTAATTTATCTAAACTGCTTTTTCTAAGAAAAGTTCTGACCTATTCATTAATGTAGCTCACTGAAACAAATTTAAGTGAAGACCAGAACAAGAAGAGGTTTGAAACACTGGCCTTCTCGGTATCATGCACTCAGTAGCTTTCCTTATAGCTACTTAACAGATTAACCTTTTTACTTGGCCTCATATTAATGAAGTTCTTAACGAACAAGATTTTGCTTCCTATTATGTTTGTGTCTGACCCACCACCTTGCATGGTTGGTCTTGCATGTTCAAATTAACTTTTCATAATTATAGTTTGGCCTACTTTCTACTTTCTATATTGTTTAAAGGTTTCAGGTCACTGAGCTTTTTCTTGCAATTGAGCCATGCCTGTTTCTAGAGTTTCCAGTATTTCTTTCACTCTGCAGCTTGTAGGGCCAGTTTGTGATTTCAGCCTTTTATCTGAAGTTTCTTCTGATAAAAAAGAAAAAAAGTATTTTATAACATTGCTAAAGTAATTATTTTGTCATGAGTAACGTTACATAATTCTACAAAAACTGAATTTGAATAGCTTTTCTCTTGACATATTGAATTATCTCATCATGAGAAACTGAAATGAAAGTTAAACATATTCACTAATATAGTTTGGAAAATTTGGAAACTTTATACACTATTTATCTGAAGCAGGTTATCTGTCTTGCTCAAAACCGGCTACCTAAGCACCACAAGTTGGACATAATTTGATCAGTACAGTATCTTAAAATAAATAAATAAACTTCTAAAAATTTAATATGTGAGTACACCTCACGTTTGCAGAACTTAGCGAGATAGACAGAAAGATAGATGGAATGAATGAATGTACTTCCATTGAAGTATTTTAGGAAAGCAACAAAATTAAAAAGACACCCTGCAACAGTAGAGATTTACTAACCAATGAAAGGCAGTAGTAACAGAAAAAGACAGTAGTAACTCTTTTGTCCAACGAAAGCATGCTTTAAACCCACCAAAATATTTGGAATGAAATACAGATGCACACACCTTTAAATACAGCTTAGGTTGCATGCACAGAGGAAAGTTGCATGCACATGATGCCACGCACATACTCTTCTATAGACAACCCTTCAACAGTGTTGCGCTATGGTTCTAGGAACTTCAGAACAAGACATAGCTCTTGTTTACATGCATACATCAGTTTTCTATGCCACTCCATATACAAAAACTAATTCCAGCACAGAGCAGAGTATAAAGTTTTCTCTTATAAAGAAAATATGTCCTAAAGCTTCTGAATTAAAACTATGTAAAGGGAAAATGATTTAAAAAAAAAACTGAAGTTAAGCTCCACAGGTCTATAAAGCATAACAGCTCAATATCAAAACTCCAAATTAAAAATTATTGATACCTATTTAGAGGGAGTGAACACACTCTTTATCTCATTAAGAACTGACAGATAGAATCATAAGCTGTCAAGAGTAATCTCAAATGAGTCTTTGCACAGCAGGAAGAATAAAAGCTTTTATTTTTTTGTATCATAAAATGGCTGTCCAAAACTTTTAAAGATGTTCTATGTTTTAATTTAAATATTTTGTGCTTGCCTTACCTGAAAATAAAGAAATTAAATGATGACTCTGAACTACTAAGTTCACAAGTCAAACAGTTTAGCAGAAGATGCAACAATTCAATTATTTTAATTAATGTGCAAATAATCCCTAATAAATATGTTAATTTAGTTGTTACTATGGATAAATGATTAATGTTTTCTATCCAGCAATTACATGTGCTGTGGCAGTTTTAGTACTCTGTGCAGATATAATTTCACAGATCCCACATATGCTTTGACTATCTGAAGAAAGATTGTGGCACAGATGACACCAAAGACACCACCTTAGAAAACAGAATAAAGAATCAAAAATTCCCAAGATGCAGAAAATCTAATTCAAGATATGAATGCCTAAGAAAGGAATTCTAGATCGAGAACAGTCTAAGGATGCTAACTTCACACCTACAGACATACAAATATATAAGTAAAAAAATCTGGACCATCTGGTTTCCTTTAGCTAAAGCTGAAGATACAAAAAACACAAGAAACTGCAAGAGTGGTCACTACACATGTGTCAGCTACTTTAATGCTATCTCGCCTTCCCCAGACGCACCAGGAGGAGGGATCTCAGTCGCAGTCTGTCATAGGTGGGCCACCAAACGGACCCCACCACACCACACTTGGCCAGGATACCCTCCTCCCTTCAGAACTTACTTATTTTTACGCACTACGTGGGACGGCAAGGAGCTGCTCTAACCTGCAGAGGCTCTGCCCGCCTTCCTACTCCTTGGGCCAGGTGCCGCGAAGTTTCACATTCGCTTTTAATTATTTGTTTATTTATTTACTTATGTTTAACACTTCCTCCCGCCCCAACGGCCCGAACGGTCCCGCACCGTCCCCCCGCCCTCCCGGCCCTGTCCCCTACGCTATTTTAATCGCGGGGCAGGTGGAGCGGCCGCCG
>JAWLRI010000811.1:1889963-1900018 GCA_034781795.1 Crypturellus tataupa | reverse complement strand
CCTCAGGCACCTCCCCCGTTCTCCAGGACCTTTCAAAGATGGCTCAGCAATAACATCCACCTGCTCCTGCAGGACTCCTGGGTGCATCCCATCAGGGCCCATGGATTTGAGGATATCCAGTTTCCCTGAGTACCCTCTGACCCAATCTTCCTCTTCCCAGGGCAAGTCTTCCTCCTTCCAGGAATCTTCTCTGTCTCTAGGGTCTGGGATTCCAGAAAGCTGCCCTTGGTAAACACTGAAGCAAAGAAGGCATCCAGTAATTCTGCTTTTTCTATGTCTTAATTAATAGCAATCATTTCTCATTTTAAATACACACCAATTGCCCACATTTCAACAAAGATCTATTGTCAGCCAGTAGGCAGTTGCACTTGGTTTACTGAAATGTCTTCACTCTATGCATTTTTTGAAATCAAACAAGCACTGAACTATGGGATAACATAGCTGACAAGACTGCTGACAAGACTGAAAAGGCATGCTGTGAAATAAAAGGATTTTACACGAAAAAAACGGTCTCTTTTTTCACTAAGGCATTTTCCATATGCATAGCTTCTCTTGTGGAGTTCAGTAGTCTGACCACACTATCATCTACTTACAAAGTTAGTAGTTGACATTTCCACTTCTGCTTCCATTCTACAAGAAAAAAAGAAGGAACAAAACAGTCAAAAAAGCATTTTTGCATTTAAAAGCAGCAGTAGTCAGACCATTGTATTGCACTCGCACTCACATCTAACTGAAAATGAATTAGCAAAATGCAAGCTGTGCACTGGTGTTGCATCCCCATCCCTGAAGAGGATGTCATACTGAAGTGACACATACATAATATACTTACAGGGGTGACCTGTCATGCTCTTGAGCCCAGCTTGAATATCCAACACCACAGAGAGAAAACAGCCCCCACAGAAATATACATGAAGGACAGACACACAGAACGGAGAGAGTCTGGGGGTTTTTTTGAACTAACTTTAGCTGCTAAATGCATGGAAATCTATGCATTTACATTTAAAGTATACTAACATGAACTTAGTGCATCAATATTCTAGCTATTTCAAATGCAAGAATGTATTTCATTCCATCTCAAGCAAAACAAAACAAAAACAAACAAACAAACAAAAAACCTACTGGAATCCTAGAATTTCATTTTGAGAAATGCCTTCCCAATTCACCTATATGAAATTCATATTTACTTAAATACTTTTGCCTTAAAACAGAGAGAGAGAAATTCATTTATAAATTCAAGATATGTATCTTCCAGACAGCAGACATCTATGGCTCTAAGACTTCCTTCCTGTAGCAAAAATTCATTTAGCAAATGTAACGATTGCATAAATTAATGCTAAAATGTACAGTATAATCCGGCAATTCTCAAGAAGCTTCTTTGGAACTGCAGGCATTTAGAGATCTCCTTGACAAATATAGACAGAAATATGTCCTCATTACAGTTCAATAAAACATTACCTAATATATAATCTGGTAGAATTTTGTGTAGTTTCTTACATATGATTAAATATTTGACAATGAAACGTCGCTCTGGTTCACCGTTTCATTTCAACAAGCTGTGTAATAATATATTTGACAATGAAACATCGCTCTGGTTCACGGTTTCATTTCAACAAGCTGTGTAATAATTGGATAAAATTTGATTTCAGATTATATGACTTTCCATAGGGAAGTCCTTATGCACAAAATATTTACAATTTGTCACAAGTACTTTAAGAGCATGTATGTAAAGGGTTTGTCACATCTTTTGAATTAACAATTGTTATATGTGAATGCAGTGATGATTAAATTGAAACTTGCCACATAGATTAGCTAATTAAAAGCTGAACATTCCCAGTCCCCCAAAAATAAAGAAAACTCAACTATGACATTTATTCGTCATAGCTATTGAAGTGACTTTCAACTTCTTATTACAAAGTGAAAGTGTAAGTCAAAAATGAAGAAGACTTCAGCTGCTAACAGTTGTTTGAAGCCCATTGAGCATGAGCTAGGCTGCTGAATAAAGCAGACAAGATAATGAACTGGAGATAAATGATCCCAAGCGGGCCCCTGCTGGGTGCCAGGAGAATATGTTTATACAATAGATTTATTATCTTAACATCTTTCAGTAGTGACCTCCAATTTAGAGAAAATACCTGAAACATTTATAATCTGGGTATTCTTCTCTGTAACTGCAGCGCAATGCATTTATCATTTTTCTAGAGCAGCTGTGAGCAGTTTTCTGTTCAAGATGTAAGAATCAGTTTGGTAAATTTTGCTTTCAGGTATGTAAAAATAGTTAAAGCAGCTTTTGGATTAGGAACCTCAGTCAAATCTCTTCTTGTGTAAATAATTAAGACTAGACATTTATTTTCATAACAACAAACACAGTAACTTCTATGGGGTTAGTTTTTACAGCTTGTTACTTTTCTACTGTAAAATTTTTACTTTATATATTTTGCTATTGTTATTTGTTTCATGATTACATCTGTTATTGTACATAACCTTGATAAAAAAATACATAAATCTGTAAAGAGTTATTTAAAACAGACTAATTAAGCATTATTGTCATTGTGTATATAAAGATTCATTCCCCAGAGGCTATGCAGAGACAGAAATGCCTCTTATTTTCCACAGGTAGAGTGCAAGTAATATTCAGAAAGACACTTCAGATTCAGCCTTCAATTCCCTACATTTTTTTTTTCAACTTCATATATTGCTTTATAGCATTTTCATCCTCAAGTTCCTTCCCTAGGAACCCTTCTTTAGTTACTATAAAAAAAAATGAAAAGCAATTTTTCTTCACATTCTGCTGTACAGTACAGTTACATCTCAATGAACATATTCAGAGTGATTAGCTCTCGGATTTCAGATTTACAGAGAAACGTTCTGCAGGACACCTTCTGTTTTAATGACCTCTTTTAAACTAAATGGTTCTAAAATTAAATCTTGAATTCTTCTTCTTTACACTCAGACATTAGCATGAACATGAACAAAAGGTATATATAAACTCCTCAAAGGCACTGTTTACTTGCTAACAGCTATCGTTTCTGGTCCTGGAGCAAAAAGCAGCAGGGCATTTCCCTTGGATGCCCTTTCAACTTCTGATGAAAAGAATAATTTGGGGGAAAGGCAGGTACAAAATAATTTTGTCCTTAATAATGTGCAGCTGCAGCATGTGTACTGCTACTGTGTTGGGAAAGAGAAGCTTAGCTATGCTGAACTTCTCTGGGTAAGGGTAATTCAGGTACATGGAAGTGTCTGGTTTGTGGTGAGAAGGAGGGAGGAGGTAGAGGAGGAGGAGGAGGGGAAGGCAGGCACTTACCATTTTAAGTTCATTTTTTGTTTATTCTGCACAAGGATATTGCCAGAGTCAATCAATATGACACACATTTCAGTAAATTAATGATTTTAAACAAGTTCATATGAACCTGTACATACTGAACAATTAATATGTTTTAATATTGAAATGAGAAAGTATCATTTTATGCAGCACTTAACATGTATTCATAAATAATCATGCATACAAACATATTAAGTCACTTAGAACTGTAATTAGTAATTTTCAAGTCCTGGCAACCAGCAGGATTCAATTGGAATATACCATTTAGCCTACTTGGCTTTAATAAAACTTTCAAAGAAAGGGCAGCATGTGCTTTTTAATCTCCTTTTTAAGGGCTAGTAGTAAATAAATGAACATGAGGTTGGTGGGTATGACAAATTAATATGCACACTGACAACTTATAAACACAGTATCGCTTAGGGAATTACTATATGAATATATACAAGCAATTATATGTTTTAAATGATTTATTTCATTTTCTGAGTAATATACCACTGAAGTGGAAATTGATAAAAAAGAGAATACAAATACAATATTATATCAACTTTTTACTGAACTTATTAAGTGGAGGTCCTCTTAATGAGGAAATTAATGAATGAAGCAGTTCATTATGGATAAGCATTCTTTGTGGTCGTTAAGAATTTGTCACCATAGACCTGTCATAGACAGTTTAATTATGATTAATATCTTATCTTGAATTCCATCTCCATTCGCATCTGAGAAACAAATGCAACCTCTATTACATGATCAAAGTTCATAAAAGAGGGTCACTTGCTGATGCCCTTGTATTTTATTCATCTTCACATTCGTATTTATCAGATCTCACAAGAACTGAAAGTAATTTTTAAAATTTTAGTTTTTAAACAGCTGGTTCTTAAGTCATCTTTACAGCTTCTTATGCTTCTTAAAACTGCAGCCACATGCTCAAGATAAAATATCCTGGCAGTTTTACTACCCCTTTCCAACTGCAGTTATCACTGTTCTATGGCAATTTAAATAAAGAGAATGACTGCTTTAGCCTCTAAGTTTTACTGTAAGCAAGACTCACTAGGCTATATAATTTAAACGGTTTTTATTTAGTCAAAGCTCTCATAAATATAAGTGCAAGTTGTATATCAGCACTACTCGAGGTTTAGTCTATTAGTTGCATGCCTTTTTAATCAATGTGTGTATATGAAATATCATTTGGACTGCATAATTTAATAAATGTTTATAAGAACATGTACATCTCTGAAAACAGTATCTACAGTCATCAATGATCCATACCCCCCAGTATCTGACTTCGTATTAGACCACTTACGTCTAGACTATAGTCTGTGCTATATTGGTGGCATTAATATCATGCTTTTGTTTGTCTGTCTTCTTACGAAATAACTAAAAATTTATGTGGATATACTTTCTGTTTGTCAATCCTCTTTCGTTTCCTTGAGTACTTCTGCTAATTTCAGGCAAGCTTCTACCTTTTTAGAGAATCAGAGGTCTCAGAAGTATGAAATTCCTTCAATATTCATGAAACTCAGTGCTGGATGAAAGACGGAGACTCAAATTAGATGAGGATATGGGGGTGACAGGCTTAGGGGAATACATAATACAAATTTGCAGTGATCCAGGCTTCAGTGTTTCCAGTTCTCACACAAAGCATTATTTCATATTACACTTTCAGAACAAATTATTTTGTCATTTCTAAGAAAGAAACTTTTGAAATATATGCTGTTTTGTCTACGTTAAAGAGCTTACTGTAAAATTTGTTGGCTGGTATTATTTCTTGACTGGTATCTTGAACACTGAGAAAATTTTGAAATTTGGGGCAGGTATTTCAACTTGGACGGAAGTTTACCTTAGCATTAGGTAAGATATAGTTATTCTTGTGGATAATGTGCTAAAACTTGGTTGCAAGTATCTATTTTGTCACATACTTTATTTACTTATTTGCACCCCTTGCATTATCAGTATGTCCCAAAAATGAATCAGGATAATCTGATAGTAGCTTTAGGCTTGTTTAATCTCATCCACATTATTTGCAACAGTAAGGCAGATCTTACAGAGCCAAAGAAGTGATTTCTAAGTGAAGATAAGAGATTTCTTGAGCAGAGGACTAAATTCCATCTTATTCTTTCTTTTGAAGATGATGCTGGGCAATAACAACACCTTCAATGATGGCCATTCATTGATAGTTCCTGATATCTGAGATACTTCAGGAGTTTTTTGTTGAAAATTCAGTCAGATGAGAATATTCAATAATATTGGAGGACAATTTACAAGAACTAAAATAACAATATAAATAAAGGGAAGTGCAGAGTCCTGCACCTAGGGATGTCCCTGTGAGTTCAGGTGGACAAGCTGACTGTAAGACAGCAATGCGCCCTTATGGAAAAGGCAGCCCACAGAGCTCTGGGCATTACCAGGAGGTGAAGCAAGGTGATCCCGCCCTTCTGCTCAGCTTTGATGCGATCACATCTTAAACACTGATCTGGTTCTGAGCTTCCCAGTATGAGAGAGACAGAGTTATTGGACTCCCGCACTCAAAAGAGTTAATAAGTTACTACTTCTCTCTAAAATGAGAAGAGGACTGGGGCATTTCCCGTCTTAGGACAGGCTGAGAGAGCTGGGACAGTTTAGGCTGAGCATAGGGGAAATTGTAAGGGAGGGATTGTATCAATCTGTTTAAATGATCAAAGGGATAGTATAAAGGACAGGGCCAAACTCTTCGTCGTGGTGCCCATAGCAAGACAAGAGGCAATGGGAAAGTCCATCAGAATAAAAGCAAAAGCATTTTTACTATAAGGGTGACAGACCACTAAACCAGCTTGGCCAGGATGGAGTCTCCATCCTTGGGGATATTCAAAAGCCAAACAGTCTTGGGCAACATACTGCAGAAGATCCTGCTTGAGCATGGATGTTGGACTAGAGGATCTTTAAAGACCCCTAGAAACACCATCCGTTCTGTGATTCTCTGAAATTTGTCATGCTAATCTCATAAATACTAACATAATCCAGTTGTTACATGACCATAAAAATCTAGTCAGCTAGACTGCTTCCAACAGCCCGACTATGGGGAAGAAAGGTCTGAAATTCCACTTTCTTGCAGCCTCTACTCATTCTTAAATTGTTACCAAAATGAAAACAACTAACAAGGCGCATCACATCATTCACCTTTTATTTTTGTATATGAAAAAAGAAAAAAAAAATCATTTATCAGACTTAAGGCTGCTTTACCATTTTTTCCTTCATCAAGACTCTCTGAGTTTTAAGTATCTGGTTTTGTTGTTGTGTTTTTGTAATGTGTCCTTTAGCAGCACCAAAACTTTGTGAATTCAGTTCAGCTTGAACCAATTGTGTGTAAACAAGAGAAAAATAAAACCTTGTGAGATCAGACAGACCTTTATCTGGTGCAATTTTCCCACAAAATGAAGAACTTAAATTTTTCTCATTATTTGAAGAAAATGTCATTTAATTTTAGACCCCTAGTATGCCTCAATCTATGTACAACTCTGTGAAATCAAAATTAATTGTCTGTATGATTGAAAGACTTGAAAGTCCACAATTTAGCTATAATTTCCCATAGGTAGTTGGGGTCATATGTTTAAGAGCGTGTGATGCACTTGCAAGTTATGTCTTTTAGCAGTCTCCACTACTGACTTAATGAGTCTGCCCTTTTGAAAAGCACCCTGTATCATATTTATGATGTTGTCTTATTTAAGATGGATACTAATCTAAGTATACTGGAGGTTTGCTTGCACTCTTGTTACTGTCACCCCAGTGAATCCCATGAGGCCAGGAAGGATATGAGCAACAGTTTCTGCACTTTACTGGTGACTTTGTAAATACTTTCCAGGACATATCTAACTTCTCATGATCTTTCCATCAGGAGCTCTCTTACTACAGTCACCTAGCCTTTTCTCTTCTCTTTCATATTGATTATCACAGGCTGATCTTCCTGCTTTATCTTTGTTCAAAGACTTCAAAACTTTTTTTAAAGATTTTAAATGTCTTTTTAAAGTATCTACATTTGCTCTCCTTCCATTATATAAGATGTCAAGGCTTTCTTTGCTACTTCTTCCCTGTATTACTCTTTTTTACTTTCTGCCAGTTTTCACAAGAACTTTTTTGTTAGATTTCTATTTAATTATTTTGCCTATTTCCGTGCGCATAATTTTAACTCGCCATTGTGATACAGGAGAACTCTGCCTTATTAACAATTGATTTACCTCTAAAACTCACTTTGGCCATTTGATGTATAGATTTTTTTTTTTATTTTTATGAATTGTATGTAATTTATCTCATTCCTAGTCTGACCTCATTCCTCCAGTAATAAGCACATCCAGATCAAAGCTGCCTCAGATATCCAGTTTGCATTATTAGTGCTATTGCTGTAGTTATTTTAACAACAAAGTAAACACCTTCCTGGAATATATGAAAGATATGCTAAGAAGCACTTAGGATAAAGACATATATCAGAGTATGTTTTTTTTTTCCTCCTATTCGTTCATTCATGTAAGATATCTTGTTTATAATAACTGGTACAAAAAAAGTCTGGTTCATTGGACATGACTGGCCACTTCAAAGCTCTAGAAGTGACCACAGCCGGTTGCTCAGTTCTAGCAGATACATGGGCAGGTCCAGTCAAAGGTTTACATCTGAAAAACATAGTGGTAAAAAGGTGTCACGGCAAAGAATCGCAGTAATATATCGGCAGCCATTCCAGTTTTAGATAAAAAATCTTCATTTATTTCATTGTTCAATGTTTGTTTTACAACCATGAGGAAGGTAGCTGTGTAAGCCAATATATTTCTCATGGGGATGTAGTCAGAACCATAACCCACTAATAAACATAAATCAAGTTTTAACTCAGTTAACCTCGCACAAGAAAGAGAAAAATAAATAAAAAAGAAGAATGTGCCACTTGAAATAAATCTTAGTAGACATAAAAAGGACTATAAAAGAGGAAATAAAATGTAACATTATATGGATATATGGATAACATTTATATGCACTGGTAATAGAAAATATATGCTAATCAGAGAATGAAAAAAAAATATGAAAAAGATATTTTCTACTTCAAACTTATTGTCAGTGTAGAACCTTACTCTACACAGGAAAAATAGCGTTTTGTGTTACTGTAATAAAGAAAAATAGTAATGGATCAGGATTATAAAAATACTATTTTTTAATCTCTGCACTCAGATTAAAGAAATTTTGAATCTGATGCATATTTTGCTTCATTTTAAAGAAAAGGAAGTTTCAGATCCATGGCTATGAGGGTTTTGAGCCTTTTTCTTTTATCTCTGAAAAGGCAAAGGAAAAGATTGAGGAAGTCAAAGCTCAGGGGTTTTGAATAGCTTGAGTTAGCTATTGCCTGAATAAAGAGTAATTGTCCACTGGTATGATGACAGAACGGAAGATTTATCCTTCATGTTGCATTTTGAGGAACGTGGTAAGTGGATTATTGAGCATATAAATCCCTGAATCTGAAAAATCTCTGTGTTTTGGATACTTATATTTTCTTTCATTTTATCTATTCATAATGAGAATGAAAAAATCTTGTACACTTTCCCCTTGACACTTTATCTCATATTTCATATTGCTGCAACACATCTCGATTCTTCACACATGCCTAGATACACGCACACGTAGATACACACAATTTTACTTAGCAAGAGAACAGCATTCTACTGCTTTTGTGGACTATTTTGTGGACTAAATCCTCTTAGCACAAAATTCTTACATCACAAAATTCACTAGAAAGTAATGCAGATAGTTTATTTATGGATCATTTAGGGTTGGTGACTTTTGTGAGAAGCTAAACTATTGTCATAGATAAACTATGCAGAAATGTCTCTCTCTGAATCACTCAGGTGTTAAAGTTTACTCAGTTTCAACAGCTTTTCTGTTTCTACTGCTTAAATGAAGGATAGTTGATTGCAAAAATGGTTGCTCTGCCACCATTGTTCAGTGGAATTATTCAGCATGGGTGTTTCTTCGTAGCCATCAGTCTTCCTTTTTATAACTGTCCCCTTCCTGAAGATGCAAGAAGACTATTTCGCAGTTATATATCTTTGCATACCTTTAATGTTCATAAAATAGTCTCCAAGCTGTAAAGCTGTCCTCCATACCATCTTTGAACAGTTTATAAGACTACAGCTTTGGGCTGAAGACAAATGCAAAGTATCACCCTCATGTTTTCTATTTGTCTCATGCAGCTTACCTGATTAGTTGCAATTAAAGTTAGGGCATTACAAACACACATCCTTCAAGGCAAGTGAAAAGAGTTGCCTGTAACTTCAATTACGCCACTGGGAATATATTTGACCTCACACCTTCAACCCTGAGATTGTTTAACCGTATCCCACAACTAGTGGATTCGATTATTTGTTCAGAGGAGACGTTCATAATTGCCTGGTGTAAGCCTGCCTTTAGGATGCAAAGCAGAAAACAATGAAAATGCTACATTGGTGAATTAGAGCAGCAGTACTTAAATGTATAAATTAACTGGGCCTCTTTTCACAGCTTTTTCTTTCTATTCTGAGAGGCTTCAGTCTGGTGACATCAAAGACAGGATTATGTGAGAAGATAAAAACTTGATCTAATGTCCATGTTTGAAGTCATGAAAGTCCTCTTCTCTCCAAGCCAAAATAACCCTCCTTATAACACAATGAGCTAGGGTCCAGGTGCATGGGGGAAGTGTTCAGCAAGGCATGGCAGTATCTTAGAGAAACCAATGATTTGTACATTTACC
>JAWLRI010000811.1:1808081-1828791 GCA_034781795.1 Crypturellus tataupa | reverse complement strand
CAGATGCTCCAGGCCCCTGATCATCCTCGTGGCCCTGCGCTGGACTCTCTCCAGCAGCTCCACATCCCTCTTGTACTATGAACATATTAGTGTTAGATTTTATCAGCCTCTCTTTGAGCCTGCTCTGTTGAGCAAAAATACTATTCCTAGTTAGCTAGTAAAAGAAAAAAAAAGAATCATGCCCTGTTTATTTTTAATTGACTTTCTTAATTCCATTAAAGTGGAACAGATATCCTTTCAACAGCAATATAAGCCCAGATTTTACTTGTGTCTCCATATAAGGGAAAGGAAGCTCTATATAATATTTTCTTTTAAAAATACTTACAGTCTGTAAAATGCTATGTAATGGTCCTCTGATCTACTGAGATTTATTCAATTGACTTGACAGAAATAAAAAACTTAAGAAATATCAAGTAGAGATCAGAGAGTGACCTCAGGCTGCACTGCCATTGACAACTTTTCACCTAAATTGTATTGCCATTACTCCTGTTCTGACAAATGCCTAAACAGATGTGTGTCAATAAGCACAGGGGTGATGAATCCCTTCTTTCCACCTTGAGCACCCTGCAGTGCAAAGGAATGG
Organism: Crypturellus tataupa; assembly: GCA_034781795.1. Classification (NCBI taxonomy): domain Eukaryota; kingdom Metazoa; phylum Chordata; class Aves; order Tinamiformes; family Tinamidae; genus Crypturellus; species Crypturellus tataupa. The sequence goes on along the minus strand of JAWLRI010000811.1, from coordinate 1,828,208 downwards.
GTTCATGGGTTGCAGCATTCTCACAGACAGGAAGAGTGTTCCTGGAGCATACCGAAAGTCCATATGCTGGACTGAGTGTTGTTTAATTTCAAACATACTCAGAGTGTCCTACGAGTATTTTCGTACTCTGCAGGGAGAAAAGCGCCCAACTATGATCACTCCTGTGTGTCAAACATTTTGGTTTGTACAAATCCCATTTATATTCTTAGCTTTTGTTTTTAGGATTTGTCTGTGCAAGAATGGAGTGATGTTGTTATCTCTGATTTTTTTAAAATGTTTGGAATCACTTCAAGCAAGTTTAGAGGTTCATAATTTGGTGCAGCCTTAGGGCACGCTGAGAGGATGCAGACCATTCTTTGGTAGCATATGTATCTCTTCTTGCCTTTGACCCCTTTTTTATCTTCATGAAAAGCAGAAATCTGTGTATGCCTCTCTTCCTAGCAATATGATTTTTACTGAGAATCAGGAACTTGATGGTTCAGGAAAACCAATTAAATCACTATGGAGTGATGAACATAGTTCCTGATATACTTTATCAGTGATTTCCATGGGCTAAAAGTACAGCACAGTGTGTTAAATATGAAACCAGAATATATGCTGGAACTTTTTGGAAGTTAGTAATTTAAAATTATGTATTAGCAATGTAATTTGTTTTGTTTATTGTTATTGTATTTTTTCTAAAATATTTGTATTGAAATCTTTTGTGTTAGCTAGGGCAGCAGGTTTACCAGGGATGATGAATTGCCCGTAGTGGTGTTAAATGAGATTTTTTTTTTTACATTCAGCAAAACCATGATTAAAGAGGGAGATGGCTTATTTAATCAGTCATTAGTGTCTCTTAGCATAAGAATTTGTCTCTTATTTTCTCTTTAATAAAATTCTGTCATAATATATTGTGAAAACCATAGTCAAAATAGGTCCAACTGAACCAAACCTTAGCAAAAAGAGATCTCTGATTGCATGGCTTGTTCTCATATTTTCTTAATGCTTAGCCTTTTTTTAGAGAGAAATAAAAAGTGTAACATATTAAAGAAATACATTGTTGTGCAACCTTTATAACATAGGCAGTGAATCAATTTACCTTGTAATTACACTTAAAGTGATTCATCTATTATTTCAATGCTTTAAAGCAATACTAGACAATTTTCTCCATGATCATCTTTAGGCAAAGCAGAGCCTTGCCCAAAGTACGTAACGTCTCCATTCTTGCTTGGCGCGTTGTGTCATGGGCATTGCGGGGCTCTGGAAGCGTGGTGGCCCTGAACTCTCAGAAGGGTTGGGAAGCGCAGGCTTAGGCAATTCTCTCAGCTTGCCCCAGGCTAAGGAGGTAACGAGGATTCTGCCTCCTGAAAACTCTTTGCTTTTTCTGGACGATATTTTAGCAAAGTGATTGCCATTTCTTCCACCTTGGAGTCACATTTGCCTCTGAAGTGTTACATTTTGGCAGCATGTTTGGTAGGCATTTAGGGCTAAGTCTCACTTTTCTGTGGTGCACCTTATGTCCTTAGCAATATTTTAAATATTCTTCCCTGAAATGTGAATATTGTTTTTCAGTTTTCTATTCTTTTATCATTGGATGTTAAAAAAGGAAAATTTTCAATAAATTAATACTAATATCGCATTTCTCCAAATATGAAAATTTTCATTTTTTTGTTTCTACAGTAGTGTATTTTACCCTTTCTCTCTCATTAAAAGGAAAACCTACATCAGCACAGCAAAAATAAATGTTTTAGATTGCTACTGTATATTGCCTTTCAGCACACTTTAATTAAAGTGGCGTTTGTTTGTCCTACAATATTACCATTCCCTAATCGATGTACTGAGCAAGCACCATGGTGACAAGATAAGTTGCTTTGTTTTGTTCCATATGTCCATGTTCCAAGTTTTCCATAGTTTTAATTGGTTCCCTGCAGAATAACATTTACAACCATATGGTATGGAAAACGCTGACTGCATTTGTTATCATATATTTTAGTACATTGGTGGCACTAGATCACTAAGCTTTTAAATGTGATTATGAGGTTATTTAATGCAGTCAATAGTGTGCTTAAAACATAGCAAAATTCTGCAGTGAGTCAAATGGTGTCAAGGAAATATATTTGAATTCCTTCTTAATGCTTCAAGGATAGATGGAAAAGTCTGATTCAGAAAAGGTTTTATGCAGTGTTTACGCTGAAACATATTTTGTCAGCTAAGAGTAACTTGAAAAGGTCTGTGGAGACTGTTTGCCGTCATAGAAAGAGGAATGTGCATAAGAACATGAAATATGCAAAGGAATGTGGAATGTAGCAAAAAAAAACCCTCAAATATATGATATCAGCAGAGATATTACCTGGTGAAATACAGGATCAGCCCCTAAATCTTGTGTGTCTGACTTTAGATACATCAGCACTGTGTTTTTACAGTGATCCTGCTCTGGAAGGTGATTGGTAGTCCAAAAGAGAGCGTGTTTGATAAAGCAAACGTGTGAAGGTCTAGCGTGAACAATATTGTCATGGATTTTGGATTAGGCCTTTTTGATTTGTATTGGAAGGATGGGTCCGTACCATGGTGGAAAATTGTTGATTTACAGAGACAAACCCCTGAGCTGGTTTCAGGCAGCTCCAAGAAGTGCTCAGTGGGTCGGTATTAAAGACCTTTTCAGGTTTAAGGAGCAGAGTGGAAACAGCCCATACAATCAGAGAAAGAGGATCAATCCATGTGTCATGTATGGATGACATGAGGTGCCATATTCTTTACATCCAAGCCTCAAAGCAGTCTGGCTTGTCTAGCACTCTAAATAAATTTCTTTCAATTTTTTTACTTCTTGTATCATGAATGTAAGAGGAGTATTGGGCACACTGAACATTTTGAGGAATATTGGAGCGTATGTTTTAGGCTTATGAGTGGCTAGGTATCTACTAAAAAGCATATATATGTCAAATGTATTACCTGGATGGGATTGTGTATTTTATGTCACTCATGCAACTTATGTAGGGCTCTGATGTAACTACTATAGAGAGGCAGTTCAGGGATCTATATGGAATACAAGCATCAGTCAATGTATGTATGAAAAATCAGTGACTTCTCATAATGGTGCATATGTTTCTTTCTCTTCATAACATCCCAAATCACAAAATAGATTATTTTGTAAAATCAATCAATAATTTCACTTCACATTTTCATTTGCTAATGCACTGTCACTTCACCAATAATGCAGCTTTGTAAGAAAATGTAAAATGCATGGTTAGTTTTACAACAAATCAACTTGCTATCTGTCTCCAAGAGAGACATTTGGCCTCAATCTTATTGTAATTCCCTCACGGAAGAAGAAACTACCAGTGGTAAGAAGGGGATTTAGGGAAAATTCTTCTGGAGATCAGTGTGTGCATCAGGCATAAAGGGTAAAAGAGGAGTACTGTTAATTGCTTTCAGATTTTTAGCGTGATAAAAGAAATGGTGACTAAAATCATAACAATGTAAGAAAATACTGCTTCTCCTTGGAGACTCTAGACTTAGAGTTTGAGGGTTGAAAAACAAAGACATTTTTAGCATAACAGAGTTTGTAAAAACATACTGGAAAAAAAGCAAACAGAAAGTGAGTTTAGCCTCTTATCTCTTTGAGCTGATTTTTCTCTCTTGACTAAAGGTGTGTAAAAGTACACACTTTTCAATTTGTATTTTGATGCATGCCACTGGCAAGAATCCAAGTAAGTCTGAAAATAAAGATTGTGTCTATGATTTTGTTATTAGCATGGACTAGTTTTAGTTTTAATCATTTAAAACATGGTTTGTGATGAAAAGGAGACAGAGGGTTTGAAACAAAATGCAGATGTAACCATGCAAAATAATGCTTATGTTTGCATATATGTATATACAAACAGTCATAAATGCTTTGTATGCTGTCTATTGATAAAAATTGGAAAGAAAGAGATTGCAAGATGATACAATTAATCAGGAAAGGATAGTTTATACATTGCTCATCTAAACACAGATAATTCAGTGTTTTTATATGGTCACATATTGAGTCACATAAGACTTGTGTCTCACTTGACTCTATGGTCTTCTCTGTCTCTTGGTACATATCATCCTGCACTGGTTTGCACTGATTAAGAAACAGTAAGCTGTACACTAAATGCTACTGGACAAGACAGTTTCCAGGATCTCATAACTTTTAATAAATTTATTCTCTGCTGTAAAATTACTTTCCATTGTAGAGAAAAGTTTAAGGTTCTTAATCTGTCTGAGATCAGACATTAAATCTGTGACAGAGCAAGTAAAAACCTGCATTATTTGAGTCAGAGTTCCTTTTCTTCATCCAAAAAAAGTTTCTTTTTTTTTCCTTCTCTGACTTTTGCTTTGCTCTCTACCCTTTATTCAAATTCCATAGTGTATGATGTAGGACATTGTTGATATCAGTCACCTCCTGATACAGCACATAACTCACTAAATTAATTTGGGCTCTGCTGCCCAGGTAAATGTGCTCCCAGGTTTTACCTTGTTTGTTTTTAGTATCTCAAGTGGCACTTTGATCCTTAGGAGGCCAAACAAATCCCATAAAGTAGACCCTTTCCTTTTGCAGAGCTGAATGCTTATATTTGGTTGTTTGGTGGAACCACCAATCTTGTGTAGAACATTTGCTGTTCAAATTAATAAAGCAAAAAATCAAGAAGGGAACTTTGATTTTTTTTTCCTTCAGGAAATTCTTTGATGCAGAGTCCTGTTGACAGGCTGTTGAGGTACTGCTAATTCAGGCTTAAGGAATCATTCTGCTGGGAACATTTTTCTTGTTCAGTCATACTAGAGTATTTCCTGTTTTGACTTAGCAGGAAAGGCTGCATAAGATCTTTACTCAGCTTGAGGCCATTTAAATAGGTCTTTGCCCCTGTTGTTGTTCTTGTGCCACAAAAACATGCAAGGGTTGTTGTCTAAGACAGGGTATGCAATACCTGTCTACCATAATGAAGGGCAAAACTGCAGGCAAAGCCTCTGCTGCCAAAGTTAAGACTCCAAAATGTGCGTGAACACACAGTGTTGATAAGTTTGTATCCTTTACTTGAGAAATGACCCATTTTGAAGTCCAGGTACTGTCAGGTACATCAAATGTCACTTCACAATCCACTGTGAGTAGTATCTCAAAGGTGGAACTAAAAGCAAATCTGTTTTTGAGAAACCATAGAGTATAAGCTTAGAAAACATGAGGTAAAATCAGTGACAAACAGTATAAGCTTAGAGAACATGAGGAAAAATCAGTGACAAAGCATGATATTTTAAATTCAGCCAACAAGACTGTGTTATTTTTAATTGCAGAAATTCTTTTGAAATTTAACTGTCATTAATTTGTGCTTTATTTGATAACTGAAACTATTCTTTTTTCAAATAAAAATGGCATGTAGAAATCATTGTTAATATTTTTCACAATGTGGATAACATGTATGATAAATAAATTGCAAGGTATTTCAGGAAAAGGGAGAACAGCTTGGCATGTAGACATACTCTGCAAATAAAAAGACAGTAAATGTTTTCAGTGGGTAGGGTAGGAATTGTTCCTTGTACAATTGTTCATCTCCAGATGCTTAAATAAGAACCTGTTGGCAATGCAGGTTGGACTGAATTTTCATCCACAGGAGCAAATTCTTGATTAGAAATGACCAGAGAAAAAAGCTTCTGTCTTCTGGAAATTCCAGGAATGATCCCAGGACACAGGCTCTGCTTGCCTGGCTGCCTGCCAGCTATTTAGCCTGCTTCGTTTCCACTAAATATTTTGAAGAAATGGCATGTTCCTGTGGAGTAGTCCGATTTTGGGAAGTGCTACATTGTAGAATGTGTGTGTGTGTGTACCTAACAGGTACATGCACATATTAATAAGTAAACAATGTATATGTGTACATATTAATATGTATGTATTTGTATATCCTTTAAGCGCCATTAATGACATACAAGGTGTGAAAGGATTATGCTGGTCTTTGTTGCAGATTAGTCATAGTCCTTGGTCATATTTCAGTGATCTTATTTAACAGTGAACATCTTAGACATGTTTTATGCCTATCCACTTACTTTTGAGGGTGGCATTGAATTTTTATCTCCATTCCATATTCGGCAAGGCTGTGTCTCCTTCACAAAAGCACATGGTGTGGGTTTAGAGAATTGACCTTTTATTTTATATGACATTCTGCCAGTAGGATTGATATTTGTTGAAAAATCTATTTGTCAACTTCTTAAATAAGGCAACATTGTACAACAGAAATCCAGCAGGTAACAGTTAAAAGTATGGCAGATTTTTTTTTTCTATTAAATTATATTCTTTAAGAAAGAATCCTCTGTGCAACCATGTATATGACAACTGTGTACAGTAAAACACTGTGTTTATCATAGCTGTACATAAGCGTAATGATAAATGGGATATTGCAGGGGCAAAGAAATAGAATATTTTTTCTACAGACCTAAAATAGTAGAAGAAAGAAATGACCTGTCAGGTCTATGGTTCATCTTTTTTTTTGTTCCAGGCCAGGATCAAGCTTTATTGTGAAAAGACTTATGAAATATTAAACTAACTTGAACTTTGCATAAAATATTAAATTAACTTTGCCTTGGCTTAAAGCCATTTCTTTGGCAACAGAGAAAGATAATCAACTTAAAAGCCTTCAGGCAGATGGATCAGGATCAGCCTGATCTGAAGCAAATACAGGATGTACTCCAAAATGGCTACTCAAGAAATTGTGCTTCTGTTTTGGAGATACAATTCCAAAGCTGCTGAAGAGGTACAAAATTCTCTCTTGCATAAGTAAATGTCATAAAAACTCTAGCAATATTATTATCTTGTCCTTTGCCCAAGTATGTAGGTATATCCAGAATAATTTTGCATATTACCTTTAATCAAGCTGAACAAAAGGCTGTTAACACTGAAATTAGTAGTCTGTGATGCAGTTTAAGTGATAAATTCCAATTTCATCATCCAACTCTTAAAATTTAGAATTCTTACAGATACTGAGGGCTGTAATTCCTCTCAGATTTAGCCATGTTTGATGTAGGAGTTACCACTTTTTACAGTCCTATTGCAACTAAATCTCCCAACTGTAAACCTCTCCTGCCTGACCTGGCTTTTCTGCTGGGTTCTTTTCTTGGAAGAATGGAAAATTTGGTGAGCTAAGGGAGGAAGTCTCTGATCCACGTGCCTGCTTGTCTCCTAGCTGGCTGATGAGCAGTAGTTACGTGTGAGGTGGCAGAAGAGAAGGCAGTCTTCCTGCTGCGAGGTAAAGAATCGTCGTGCATGTGTCTGGGAGGGCAGACGTCAGCGTTGCTGTCATGGAGAGCGGTGAGGTGGCACAGTGACGTTTGGGAGGCTGTTACTAACAAGAATCAGTAAGGTAATAAGGTAATAAAAAGCTACCCAGGGAGCAGCACATGCGGAATCAGCCTTGTAGCTGAGGACAAAGCGAAGAGAATAAAGTTATGGTTGATGAAGGGAAGAGCAGAGGTCAGGAAAGGCAAAAAGAAAAGATACTCTGATTCTCCACATCAGCATGTGAGGACTTTCTGGGGAGGGTCCATTCTGTATCTTGATCCAGAAGAAAGAAAACCAAGAAGTCAAGCCACAAAATAGTGTGTGCTGGTGGCACGTTGATTTTGGAACAGCCATAGAAACAAGACGTATCACCTCTCCTGAGACTGAGGGAACTAACTCAACAGAAGAATCTTTCCATTTAAGTCTTTCAAAGTCGTTGTCACTCAAGTGAGACAATGCCATTTCTTTTATATGCTCTTTGAAAGCCAATACTTGATGTGAGAGTTGAGAGGAATATCATGGCTTTGTTCCCAATATTCAAACAAAAAAAGAGGCTGCATTTTAGGGAATAATTTTTTATTCCCCAAATGCACTTTTTTGCAGTGCAGTATTTATATTATTACAGTCAACTGAAACCCTGGAAGATTAAAGTAAAGTTTGTTTTGACTGTTCAATTGTTCTTAAAGATGATTTAAATCAATTTGAAAATATTTTTGTAATAATTTATTCAATTCTTTCCCTTAACACAGCTTCAGAACTATCAGACCTATCAGCACCCTCTTTTTTGCTAGTTCTTAAGGGTTTTAAAACCTGCAGTAAGTCACACTGTGGCTATTGACTACAGGACCTGTTTATTCCTGAAAAAGTATATTATGATGAGTTTCATCCATGAATGGTACGTTCTTTTGCCAATAATGTTTAGCAGACGCAGAGATGTTATGCTCAAAGTAGTGATTTTAGACCTTTATCTAAAATGCTTTGAATCACATCAGAGGTTAAAAAGTGTTTTCAGTACAGAATTGTTAGAATACCCATTTGTGCTTAGATGAATGTGCTTAGATGATGTGTTTGATATAGTGCTGAGTTTTATATTGCTTGAGAATTTGTGGATTTGGACTTTTATCTAATAATGTTTTTTCACGTCCTGTCCATTTAGCACAGGATAGAAGAATATTTAACTTCCTCAAATCCTTTGATCATTATCAAGCTTTTGATAGATAAAATATCTTTTTCATAGGTGCAAGAAGATAAAATGGGGAGGGAAGATACTGTGTATTTGTCCAGCTAATCTGTTAGCATATTGACTTCACTAACTGCAATTTTGGCAGATAAATACCTGTGTCAAGTACAAAAGATACTTGAATTGTAAAACTGTCCGATGTGAATAGGTTAAACAGATATGATTTTTGCATATGGCTCTGTTATTTAAGTGGCTGTCACTGGGGAACGGGAAGGGAAATAATTCAGTATTTATGTACCATGTGCTTAGGGGAGCTGCTTAACTTGGCATCTCCCTTTTCCCATTATCTTCAGCCCTACCAGAAGCAAAAAGGCTGATGGAGTTTCTCACTGTAGCTGGTACTATCTCTGCAAGCTTAATCTATGATATATCAAATCTGGACTGTTTTACTGAAATATTTCTGTCTCAGAATGACAGATTACTTCTATTGATAAGAATAATTGTTCTGAAAATCAGGGATTTTATTTAGGGACATAGTCACAAGCATATTTTTGACTAAATTGTACTCTTTAAAAATTCTTGTAGACCTTACCTCCATTGCTCATCAATACACCTTACATTATCAGAATGGGAAGAGCAGACTTGCTTTGCTCCTTTACTCTGATAGTCCGTTTTAATCTTAAAATTTGTGAAATGCAAATTTGAATTTTTTAATAAGCACATATTTTCATCAAACATAAAATTACAAGTTTACAGAAAAGAGCTTGTTGCAGAACACAGGACAGTAAAAGAAGTACTGAGCAAGACCTATTTTACCTCTATTGCATGTGCTAAGAGTCAGGAGCCTAAAAGTTCCAGAAGAGGTTTAACATGGTCAACAACCTGGCCAAGAAATACACCCCCTCACTGTTGTTTTACCTACTGCTGTTTTAAAGACTCAGTGGTAAACTCCTGCTCAAAATTGTTGTTACTGAGCTTTTAAGAGCAGAAATAGCTGCTCTTTTTACAGTCTATTCTGGTTCTCTTGTGTTACCTGAATTACTAGTGTGCTGGAGATAAAGATTAGACATCAGATATGTCATTGTTATACTTGGATTATGGAGACCCTTCTCTATAAGACTTCACAGTGCTTCACTGTGATCTGTCTGCATTCTGCTCTTTAGATCAGTGTTCTTCTCATTTCTACAGCAGGGTCAAATGTAGGGCCCCTGAAGTTTGCAAATTCAAAGATTTGCAAACTTTCACCCTTGCAAATGTTTAAATTTAATGTAACTATTTGTCCATCATGGAAGAGACGTTAGAGAGGAGGAAGTGATGACACATAAACGAAATGTGAATTCTTCTTTCTCTCTAGACAATTGGAAAGACAAAGGAATATTCTTTGGAAGTTCTTGGCCTTCTCCCACATAATTTCTGTTTCTTTTTTTCAGAGATGTAGTGTCTCTGTAGCTAAGCTATATCTGACATAAATTTTAAAAACAAATGCGTAAATTTTGGTGCTCCAGGTGCCATAATCAATTTTTAAAAGAACACCCAAATTTTTCTTATTTTTTTCATAAGAAAGCAGCATTTGGGCTGATGAATGGGGCTGAAATTTGTTGCTGAAACTAAGTTTGCTGTAGAGGGTCCTTGCTAGTGGTATGTCGGTCTGTGTGTTTTGGAATGTGAACCAAGGAAGCAAATAAATTTATAGACATAGGTAATATAGAATATTTATAGACGTAGCTCATGTAGATGTAGAATACCATCAGATTGCTTGAAATTTTAAATGTTGTTGGTTTTATTGAATTCCTAGAGGTGAATCAATATGTAGAATTAATAGTCAATATTCAGATCATAGAATCATAGAATGCTTAAGGTTCGTTCATTTTCCTCCTTTTCTGGATTATGTCAGTTGCTGTGTTCTTGGGAAGAAGCTAAATAAAAAAGCCTCTTAACATCGAAAAGTCTTAGGAAAAGCACTAGCTCCTGATCTTCATATTCATTCTTTCAGGCGGCAGACTAGACAGAAATGTACGCTGTACAAGAACAATTTGATCAAGGAAGCATTTTATAAATGTGCTTCCTGTGTGCAAAGGTCTACAGTTTAAATGAACATAATCTGCAGCAGACACTGCACTGTTCAGAAAGCTGTCTGTCTTTCCTAGTTTCTTTGTCAACACATAGGAAATGTAGAATATTTATCCTGGTTTTATTACTCAGAGGAATTTTCACGATTGTGTCCCATATAATGAAAAGAGAACTAAATACCTTCCTTGTATCCAGATTAGACACATAAAGAAGAAAGGTTTGTTTTAAAAAATGTCACAGTTAAAATTATAGAGGATATACTAGTTATAGCCTTTTAATAGAAGGATTAGGATTTTACTCAATAAAGTGCAGAATACTAACTCAAAATGTCTATAGGCTAAACAAAAAAAATAATGCACACTTTTGGTTCTGAGATATGTGCCTAAGTGTCACTCAGTTACACTTCTCAAATTGGGAAGCGTAGCTCATTAGAAGAAAATGGACATTTTCATGTAGTCAGCTTGGCATTAACAATGTACATACTAAGACAGATAAGAAGACTATTTGGCATGAGGAAAATGCAAAAACTTTGGTACTGCACAGGCTCTGTTCGGCTTTTGAAGAGTCAGGACAGAAGGCTATTGGTCTAATTACAGATTTTAAGCAAGTTATGAAAAAAGGGAAAATTAAAATTATGTATGGTTTGCTGTGTGTATTTCCACTGCATTTCTTACTAGATTTGGGAAACATTTTCAATATTTTTTTTCATTTATGCGTGAAGCTGCTTCTCTGTTATCTGCTGCTTAGATGGAATACTTTCTGGTTAGTCCTTAAGTTCTAAACATGAGTCTTTTATGCAGCCCAAACTTCTTTTTCTTTAGAGCTGCAAAGCTGAGGAAACATGTCTGATCCACAATGACTATATTCTTTGGGGAAACTGTGAAAAACATTACAACTGGATTACACAATCCAGATATTTAACTTTTATTTTGAATTGTCTTACTTTGAGGAAGCCCAATGTCACTCACTGCACTTGTCTTCCAATTTATTACAGAACAAAAGCAAATGCCTGGAGAAAGTCCATGTTGTCCTTGGGAATAAATCCTGTGATTTGGATTCTCTCATTTCAGCTCTGACCTATGCCTACTTTCTAGACAAGGTAAGGAAAAAAATGTACAGAGGGATCATAACTAATTTGTTATAGACATCTTATTGTTAAGCACATGGAAATATACTGTAGAAAAAATAGTTGGGACAATGATTTTGTTACAGGCAAAGGTGAGATTTTTAAATAGAAACAATCTAGATGTCTTTTTTCCACATGGAAGTTAATGAGTGGGCAACCATTAGGTGGCTTGTTCAACCAGAACAAAAATCACTGCTGTGCACTGACCAACACGTGATTTATATATCAGCTACATTTGATTTAAGCAATGCATAGGTTGCCGGCAAGTCCCCTTGGCACCAGAATGGGTTATGCCCAAGGCCTGCAATTCAAATCATAGATCTTTTGGTAAATGCTTTTAATAGACTGTTGGATCATTATTAATTGTTTAATAGGCCACTATTAATTGTTAGTTGTTTATTAGTATTTAAATTTGGGCTCACAAGTTCCCACTGAGTTAAGTGCTGGTATGCTAAACATTGAATGTGGATATCATGAAAGACAGCCAGGGATCTGAAGAATTTTTTATCTTTAACAATCCCAGGCAAAGAATGTAAAGGTCCTCTCTGCATTTTATAAAAAGGTTAGTGGTATCGCGAAGATTGCCTCCTGACTCCTCTGAAGTCGGTGGTGCTGGCTGACTTTGATCAGGAGGTTACTTTACAGAAGTTATGTGACCTGTCTAAATATGTGTTTTGATAGACCTGAATCTTCATTCACTGTCAGAAATGCAGGAACAGTTGATTTTAAAAGCCATATTTTGATTAGGGTTGTCAGGATTTTAAACACTGGAGTCCAACGAACCCAAACATTGCTAATTTGTGTTTACAGAATTTTAGAGATAACTGTCTTTCGCTGAAAAATAGTAGTGAGTTTTTTTTCAAAATTGCATATATACCTTTTCCTTCCTAGTTTCCTAAAAACTGCCCTGGATATGTGTAGAGACAGAAGAACAACAAAAGAAGTGAAAAATGGTTGTTTCTGCTGTTTATAAAGACAGAAGTAAAAGGGGGAAAATTCAACCTATTTCTAATTGCTCAGATTGGTAAAAAAGCTTCGTAATCCAAAACAGGTCTTATTTTATGCAACTATGACCAATATACACCTACATTACAGGTCAGCCCTCCTGATGTTCTTTGCTTACCCGTGTTGAACATACCACGAAGAGACTTCAGCTATTTCACAGAAACAAGATTTATACTGGAGGAATTGAATATCCCCGAGTCACTCTATATCTTCCGAGACGAAATCAATTTGCACCAGCTGAATGATGAAGGGAAATTGTCTTTAACACTTGTGAACAGCAGCATGCTGACAAGGTATTATATTGTATATACAACAAGAGAGCTTATTTGGGCCTGACTTACTTTAAAAATATATTTTAAAGTTTTTCTGAGTAAGAATTCAGTGATATTTATTCAGCCCTTATTCTTTTTCTGTGGAATCATAAAAATAAAGAAACTAAATATAGATTTTTAATATATATATAGATAGATACAGATATATTTAATGTATATTTGTTTCATTATGCTCAGTGCATACACCAAACTAAATTTAGGCATCTTTCCATTGTTTTGATGGGTCTCTTTTTTATTACCTTCTGTCTTCCCAGAGCTTAAGTTAGGTATTTTATTTAGTTTAAATTGTTGCTTATGGTTAGTAAATTAGAGAACAGGTGTTTTTTCAGCTTCTTACTTTGCTTCCAGCAAAGGAATGTTGATCTGGAGGTGGCCAAAACATATTTGCTGTTAAGATCTATCTAAGATAGACAAAAGTTTAACTGAGGTGCACTATAGAGAAAATACTGTCCTTAAAGAAAACCTAATCATTAAACACAGTGTGTTATAAATACATCCAGCAGCGTAGAGGATTCTGCTTTCACTTCGTCAGGACTTTTTGTTTGGTTGCTAGGCTATTACAGTCCTTGAAACTGCAGCAGTTTTCTCAAAACACCCTCAGTGCCAAAGGCTTAGAGTTCCTCCGCAGAAGATTGTATTTCATCTTCTTGTCCTTAGGAGGTAATCTTTAAAAGCCAGGGTGAATCTTCTAGAGAAGGCTTCTTCATAAAGTTCTGAGTGTGTCTAGAGCGGAGAACACTCTCTGCTTCCAGCTCTCTTTAGAACTTCCTCTTGATAAATCTGATAATATTCCTTTCTATCTGCGTGATAGCATCGCTGTCCTGCTAGACTCCTCCCACCTGTGCCCAAAATGCACTCTTTTACCCTGAGGTGCTTACAGACTTTAAGTAAAATCTAAAATGAGATATATATAATGAAATGGTAGCCATTTATCCTTTAACAACTGCAGTCAACTCAGTGCATCATTCATCTCTGCAAAATAAAAATTATTTGCAAGTGTTGCGTTATATTCATTATTTTCTGTGTTTATTCCTTCTATAGAATTATGATGTGCTTTTTATACTATTAGATCTAATTTGGATTTGTGTTATAAGCAGAGTCAAAAACTGTGCAAATGCAAAATAAAGATACTTTGTAGGCAGCCAGTGTATTAAATGGTGAAAATATCAAATCTCCTATCTGTGGAGAGTGATATTTTCAGTACACATATAAATAGTTTTTGGTAATTCTAATTTTTAAAAGAATTTGGTATAGTCAAATGGAAACATTTAAGTTATATTGATATAGTAAACAATAAAGAAATGAATTCTTTCATTGTAAAATTATACTATGGCTACTATGGCTGCGAAGAAGTTAATTACTTTTTTTTTCCTGACCTCAAAGCAGAATTTGAATAAAAATAACCTAAATATAATAGCCTGACATTTTTTCAAAGTGTTTGGCTGTTAAAGTAAAATAATTAATAAGCGTGTACGGGTATATTTAAAGATCAAGCAGTTGTAAAGAAAATTATATATAATTTTTTTAAATTTATTTGATAGTGAGGATAAAAGTTTGGAATCAGCTGTTGTCAAAGTCATCAATCCAGATGAGCAATGTGATGGCAGCCTGGAGTTACAAGCGTCTTCTTCCTCTCTAGTAGTAAAAGAGATTCTTCAAGAAGCACCAGAGTTAATCACTCAGCAACTGGCTTATCTCCTCAGAGGTGAGAGATTACTCTTTATATTAAATACTGAAAGGTTTAATGGAGTGTTTCTGAATCTGCTCATGCAGAAAGAGTGTGATCCATTCTTTGGTTAACAATCCCTTTAAAGACCACGGGAAGCTTCATAAAAGAAGCAGGGAGTAAAGAGTTTGTTAAAGAGTAACATTATATTGAATATTAAAAATGTGCATTTAAAAATAGGCATGAGAGGTCTTTGCTGTATCACTAGACAAGAATATTAAATGGAGCTGTCGACATACCAGCTGGGTAGCTGGAATAGCTGTGCAGTTCCCAGTTCGATTCCAGGGGCTGTGCAGTATTGACAGTTCGGCTCTGCCTGCCTGTGGACAACAATATGGATGGGAATCTAATGCTTACATGTTAAAGCTTCCCTTGATGGTGATGGTTTGTACAGAATCATGTTTTAGAGGTGTGATATGAAACTTGGGATATTCAATAATGGTATCATAAAATCTTCATCAACACATTCTTTTCCCTCTGTTTTGTTTGCACAGTACAGTGAAAATCAGTGAGACTTCTACAGTCAGAAATATGCTCATTTCTGCCTTTGCAGTTTATCATTTGTATAATTTCTTGAGTTTCTGTGCTGCAACTCCTTAACGAAAAATTAAAATGAAATTGTGAAGAACTGATTGCTGCTTTTGAGCTATTTACTGAATTTTACTATTGTTTATTGAATTTTAAAGGCAATAGCTTTAAATTGATGTAACTGTTAAATTTATTTTCAAGAAATTAATTTGCATGTGCTTAATAAGGACTATGAAGGCTTGCCTACACATGTTTAAAAAGCTACTGGATTCCTGGCTTGTCATTGTACTGACCCTCTGGTAGATAAAGTAATGCATATGTTTCAAAAAAGTACAAAACGTGATGCTTTCAAAGGCATTGCCACATTTCCATGGAAGAACTGTAACAAAGGATCCAGCCCACTGCTTTAGAACCTTCCCATGCTAATAAGCCCTAGTAAACCTGCCAAGAAATATTCTTGTGATCTCCAAATTTCTGTTGAGAAAGTCTGTAGGAATCTAGGCAAATAATCAAGCAAAACAATTGATTTGTATGGCAGAACCTAGGAAGAAATTTAAGATTCTCCTTGGATATCTGTCTGATGATGGAAAATGCCAGGAGCCAGTGGTTTGAATAATAAACTAAAACATACATGGTATAACACTACATGATAGTTAGTGAGAACATGTTTTGGCTCTCTAGTTTATATCCAAATTGAATACAATACTTTTGATAAAGCAATGTTGCAAGTGTTTGCATTAAAGGTTACAATTCCAGTTTTTAAGGAGATTTTATTTTTAATCAGTAAATTAATATAAATTGTATCATTTGGTAGCAGATATTTGCATAAATTATTGAATTTATGGTTACCTGCCTTCCTGCATTTGCTTAGTGAGAAGCGGTCTGTAAAACTTAACTAACAGTAGCGCATTTGTGACCTGATTTTTTGCTACTTCTTCCGTAACACAGCTCGTATTAGGTTAAGTAGTATAGCAAGTTTTGTTGAGGTTTTTGTAATAAAAAAAAATTCTTCTGCACGTAGGAACCTACCACTGCAAATTCAGAGAAGTCACTGAATCCCATTACTGCTTTTGATGCTTAAATACATATATACATACATATATATGTATATATTTATATATTCTATAAATATTTGCAGATGGTAGACCAAATACATCAGTCTAAAACTAAAAGACCAAATGCAGCCAGCTCATATCCATCTTTTATGCCTTTTTTTTTTTTTTTTTTTTAATGCAGATTATGGTCTGCATTATGGTCTGGATTACACAGATCTTGTGCCCAATCTGTGTCTGTAAATTACCGTTTTGAAATCTGTTTCTGCAAAGAGCACAGAAAATAAAGGGAGATATGTCTTGTCATTTTGTGATCTGGGAGGAGGTGTGGTTGCTTTGTTCTTATCACCAGTGTGTTGGTGGATGGATGGATGGATCGATTTTACTGTAGCAGGATTGCTTAGTAACCTGGGTTATTTCTTAGGTGTAGAGGCAGTGGAAAGGCTCCTGATGTTCTTTTTTTTATATTTTGCTGTGCTACTGTGTTGTTTCTGTATTTCTTGTGCTGTTTGTTTGTATCAGTTTGGGAAAGCTCTGTAGCAGAGGACTGAAGTGTACATCTAGGTCCTGAGAATTTGGATTTTATTTCCCTAAAACAACTGAATTATTCAGTTAGCCCTGAGCCTGAGTCTCTAAGTTGGAAATGGTTTGCCTTTCATTTTAATTTGGTCTTCTAGGGAATATTTTGCTATAAGATCTATAAGACAATAAAATAGCTCATATCTTATTAAGTATCATACCGTGGCTATAACAGTGTCATTTGTTTTCTCTTTTGCAAGTTTCTTTTCCTCGCAATCTTTTAATGATTTTATTAATTTTAATAATAAACTCAGATGTTTAGAAGTGTTAGAACCAGACGCTTAACTTGCTTAAACTTAAGCTGCTCTGCTGTAGTGCTCTAGTCTTAAAAAAAAAGGAAGAAAAAGAAGAAAAGAGGCATCTGTGCAAAACTGAGCATTTTGATCTAGTCAGTTTAATATTTGACAGTTTAATATTTAGTCAGTTTAATATTTAATTTATTTTTCTTTTTCAGCTGAACGCTTTCCTGATATTTGTCTCCTCTTCAGACATGTTATAAGTTAATTCTACCCTTGTGCTTTGAATAAAGCCTAGTCTGAGTGTCGAAGTGTTGTTCAGTTATATTTACCTGAAGTTAGAGCTTATCCTGTCCCTGGCTTTGAGCCAGGAGCAAACAATTATAAAACCTGCCAGAGTCTTGGGCCTGTATTATTTTATTTCCCCAGAGATGTTTACAAGGGGACTGTTGCCAAACTCAAGATCCATTAAACTGCTGAATCATTACATTTTTTGTTGCAGCCAGCTGGCAAGGATGTGATTCCAAGCACTCACTGTCAGGTACCTTGGGTCAGCGCACTAGCAAAAATGCCTCCTTATGTTTATTTGTATAGAGCCTTGAAGGATGCCACAAGGTGCAGACTGCAACATGTAAATACAGATTTACGGCAAGACAGCACAATATTTGTATGTGGATCTGCTTTTGCTGGTTATGCATTGCATTGTTGTGGCCTTTTTGTGCCCTGTTGGTGCAGTCTGACTTTCAGTAGAGAAGATTTGTTTGTTATTCTATCCACTCAGGCTAATGTTAAGAAATGCCCTTTTAAGGACTTTGGGAAGGTTACCAATTTTT
Organism: Crypturellus tataupa; assembly: GCA_034781795.1. Lineage (NCBI taxonomy): Eukaryota > Metazoa > Chordata > Aves > Tinamiformes > Tinamidae > Crypturellus > Crypturellus tataupa. The sequence continues at coordinate 1,810,277 of JAWLRI010000811.1, read as the reverse complement.
TTTTTGTTCTGTCTTGTATATCAGTCAAATGATTCACATGTTCTCTAGTTGGTCATGAAATGCATCCCTAATATATTTGCAAGGAAGAAGGGAACATTTTAAATACCACCAAACACTATAATTATTTGGATTGTTATTTTTCTTGTTATGTATGGAAACAGTTTTCTTGGAGGCAACTGTTTTGTTTTTTCTGGCTTGAAAGATTTCATTTTATTACATTTTATTTCAGCTTTGTGACTTTCCTGTCAGTTACTGTAAGGCTGCTTGCTTGAGTGTTTTATTTGTTCTGTTGTGTTTTGGGAGAGGAGTGCCATTCCATGAGGGACTAATGGTTTCCCCCTTCTCCCTATCCTTTTGTTTTACTTCCATGTCATGAAACAAAATCTTGACAAGAGAGACATCTGTATTTTCATTGTACTGTTCCTTTCAACGACAGACTTATCATTCAGGAGATGCTTTTGCTGTTCTTAATGTTTTCCCAAAACGACTTCTGCCTTCATTAGATCATGTTTAATATTAATGCATAGCAATTGCTTTTGGCAAAACTAGTGCTTCACTTCCAGACTGCTTTGCAAAAAGAATAAAATGCTTATTGTTTTTTAAGAGACCTAGCCTATTTTCTGGTGACCTTTCCCTAGGAAAGGATATTGGTAATGTAGTGTGATATACACAAGAAATAATATTGAATCTTGTATTACCTATTATATTTCATTTTTGCCTTTCTGTGCTTGCAAGCAGACAGAACAGCTTCGGCAACACTTTCAGAAACCGGGGCGGGGGAGCTGCACCAGCACCAGCAGGAGATTTCTGAGCCCATATATCGTTTTTACATTGGATACTTAACACAGAGCACATAACTGAATGGACTCCGGACCTTTGGTCAAGGAAAAGTACCTGGAGTAAACAGGTTTTTTTTAAACTACCTGGCATCTTAGTCCTCACAGGGATGCTGAGGAGTACAGCTTCTCGGTGATGGGCGGAAAAGACCTTCTTTCCTGCTGACAAACATAGTGTTAAAGAACGAAGGAGGAATAAATGTTGAGTTTAGGGATTGCTGACACCCTAGTAATTTGAGAAAACTCTGCTCTTCCTTTCACCTAAGCAGGAAAGCTGACAATACAAGGACTGCAGTGTTGCTGTGACAGGTCAAAAAATAGCTTTTCTTTTTTTTTTTTTTTGAGAGAGAGAGAGGTTTGCATATGTTGAGGCACTGTTTCAGGAAAGACTAAATTTCTTTCTTGGAGTAAGTGTTAAATTCCTTGGCAGGTTTTCTGTCTCACTGGAAAATGTCATACCTGATCAAAATATGCAAAAAGGTCTACCTTGAGAAGTTGAAAAACAAAATGCCAAGGCTTCCTGTTAGGCACTAGACTATAAAGATTGTCTAAAAACTGCTACAGTTCTGTGACCTCTCTCTGTTTTTGTAGCTATGCAGTAATGTGTGTGCCCCACCAATGTGATGATTCCTGATGGAATTCAGGACTGGCCTTTGTCATATGCATAACAAGAGTCAGATCCAAACTGTTACCAGGACAAATGCATGGTGGGCTGCATATTCCAAGCAATCTTTTCATTGCTTTTCCCTGGGAAAATAAATAAATATTGTACAAGACCCCTCTCCTTGATCCATATTTTTAGGAGATTTAAACTAGTAGATATTATTAGCAGAAACAATACTGCTGGAACAGTATGGTAGAACTGTTAATGCTGTGAAAGAAATCCCTGTGCTTTTTCAGAAAACAGGCACTTAAAGGGAATTTCTCAGTGCTGCATAACTGTTGTGGTTGAGGTAGCTGTCAAAATCACAGCCAGATACTGACCTGACTGTTAGACCCTGCCTTGCTGTAATCACTGTTTTCTGCTGCCAGTTCTCTTGATCTGCTGCACATGGAGAAGCATGAAGCCTTTTTGTCTTCTTCTTTTCCTTCCTTTCCTTCCTTTCCTTCCTTTCCTGCCTTTCCTGCCTTTCCTTCCTCCCTTCCTTCCTTCCTTTCCTTCCTTTCTTTTCTTCTTTCCTTCCCTTCCTTCCTTCTCTTCCTTTTTTCCCTTCCTTCCTTCCCTTCCTTCCTTCTCTTCCTTTTTTCCCTTCCTTCCTTTCCCTTCCTTTCTTCCCTTTTTTTCCTTCCTTCCTTCCCTTCCTTCCTTCCCTTCCTTCCTTTCCTTCCTTCCTTCCTTCCCTTCCTTCCTTCCTTCTCT
>JAWLRI010000811.1:1781988-1807981 GCA_034781795.1 Crypturellus tataupa | reverse complement strand
TATCTTATTGTAATTGCTGGGAAATTGATTCAATGAGAAACACAGAAAAGAATGTCTTACTCAAACTATAAGACTCAGAAACTGTTGACATTTGGCTATTGTGGTATGATAGAGCTCTTGTCATGTTTTGGGAAGAATATAGTGCCTACCTTCTTCTTACAGCTTAGTAGAAATCCAGAATTGATTGAGTAATGTAGTTATTGTTCAGTTTATAATCAGTTCTGTAATGAGGCTGAACTGATATGTAGTATACAGAATTAAAATGAATCAGAAGCTGCATATAATTGTCTTAAAATGATGATAAGACTGACATAAATCCAGTAATAGACAGCTGAGAATTAACAGAAGATTGAAAGATATTATATCTGTAATAGAAACCCGGAGTGAAATTCTTATGTCTGAATTTGCAAAATTTAACATCTGATGGAGAACATCTTTTGGCTTGTTAAACATTTTTCTTAATAAGGTTAATTTACAAGCAAGTATTTGGTAGGGTTTTTTGACTTTTATTTTATTTATTTTGATTTAATAGGTGTCTGTCCATTTTTATTTTTAATGTCCTAGTTCTTACCTATTTACCAGGAAAAGTATAATTTCAGCAAATATTTGATGTTACAGTAGTATGTATGCTGTGTAGATTTGCCATCTCTCTGTGTTAACACATTACGGTGAATTTATACAAACGTTGTAAGCACGTTGAATAATTGTTGTGTATTTTAATTATGCATTATTCTGTGTAGACCTATCTGTGTGCTTCGGTGGCCAAGAGATTAGTGTGTCATGTGAGGGCAATCACTAGTCTAGTCGATCTAGTGAGAGAGGGTGACCATGTACAACTTTTTCTTTTAATCTCTTGACTGTAATAAGTCTTTGATCTGTAAAAACTATCTTACACTACTGTTGTACTGGTTTCCTTATGGAAACAGTAGATTGGTGCCATAGGGCCATATGGTTGTTTGAAATCCCTGTGTACTGTACAGTAAGAAATAATTTTAATGTTGAAATTTAAATTAAAATTTAACCTCCTGAGAATTAAAAGGGTGACTTTGAGTCCTCAGACCCCAAGGAACCTTAACACCCAGGATGGAATATATACAATAAATCATTGTCTGATATACATCAAGCTTCCCTCTGGCTTGTAAGAGCATATCAGTTATACTGCAGTAATTTAATGGACTATGCTTCTCTTAACTTTTAAAATTCAATGTGTCATTTTGTTTGGCCAAATGTACTTTTTTTTCTATGTCCTTTGGCATGGATACAAGTAGAGTCCCTTGCTCTGAAATGATCAATGACTCATGTAACTTTGTATTTATAAAGAAGTTATTCAAAATGTTCTAAGTTTTATTCAAGGAGATTAGAGAAAATATTGGGGATAATTGCCATTAGAAATGCTCACTAGATGCTTTTATAAAGTAAAACTATGTAGCAGAACCCATCATTTTATGAAAAGTATAACTGAAATGAGATCTGTTTTATTTCTTTGGGTTTGGGAGATATCTAAAACATAATTATTTGGTATATTATTATCTAACTAAAATATGGCTTGTGCATATTAGCAGTTCATTGTTTTGTCTGTAGAAGGAAGCTTAACAGTACAGATTTACCATTTCCCAGCTTTAGAGCTGTCTTCCCTTTGGAGTTAATGTAATTTAACAACTCTTGGTATAATGCTTAGAGCAACAGCCTTGCTCAGGCCCCTGGAGACATTCAGTGCTAGCGAATGGCCACGTGGCAGAGCTGGGTTAGACCTGAGTTAGGTTACACCTAGGTTAGACCCTGCAGCTGATGTGGGAGCAACCAGATGGAGGCAACAGAGGCCTGGGCAGGCCACACCGTTCAGATTTGAGAAACTATCTTCATGCTAATAGGAACAGCAGCTATTATGTTATTCTGCGAACTTGTCAGTGAAATCGTGCTTCAAGGAAGAAAAGACTTGGATAGGGATGAAACAAATATTCTTATTTCTCTAGTAGCCCTGTGCTCTTTACAAGAGATGCTGATTTTTATCTTTCAATGTTTCAGGAAGCATTCTCTTCAAGTGCATGTCTTTGGAGCCTGAGAGAATTGCAGCACAGCAGGAGAAAGTACTGTCAATTCTGGAGGAAAAGTTTCCAGATCTGCCCCCACGGGAGGAAATTATCTCAGTTCTCCAGGAGAATCAGTTTAACCCTCAAAGTAATGAAATTTATTTCAATTTTTCAGATATTTTATAAATTTAATTATACAAGTGCATCTGAATAAGTTGACTTGTGTGTGGTGAGAGCAGTTGAAACATGAGCGCTTTCTTCATTAACAATTACATGTAATAGTAGTAAATTTTAAGTTAAGGGACTGACATCTCAAACCTTGCAATCGAGTTCATTAACTTGTAAAATACTCTTATATTGCTTTTATGGATAAAGTAAATGTTAATTTGTTTCACATATTTGTTTTTGCAAGAATATTTTAAATATTTGCCATGATGAAATGTGACTCAGTACTGGATAGAACCACTGTATCAGTCTATGTGCAGGAATTGTGTTGGTATTACCTACACACTATGAGAGTGGGTTTTATGTTTCAGATCTTTGGAAAGATCTTCAAAGCAAATTTTTTTTTTTTTCCATCTATTAAGGCTCTGTATAAATAAGGAAATTTGATTTCAGACTAATATCAAGAAAGCAGTGGAAAAAACGTACTTCTCGTTGATTTCCTTCTGCTAGAAAGGACTGAAGACATTTGTTACTTATTTGGTGATCAGAGCTGGGAAAGTTTGAGCCCCAAAATGATAGCAGGTTTGGGAAGGAATACTCTGAGAGCCTGAAGAAAGATGTTAGTTTTTTTTGATACTATCTTTTTAAAATGACATCACTGACTTATCACTGAGGCATAAAAAGTTCTGAGGTTCACACAGAAATAGTGATTTATTGGCCTGAATTAATAAATTCATTGGTTATCTGAGGCTTAGTAGACTGTATGCTACAAGAAAGTCTACTGACTACATATAAATATTTTTGAAAGGTCAGACTCATAAATATAATGAATGCATGAACAATAGCCAGTTCATCTTGTCATTAGCTTGAATGCAGTAGCTGGACTCTATACAGGAACAGTAAGAATGAATTTATTTGTTTGGCTTAAGCATGTATTTGTCTTCCTTGTAAAAACTGCTTGCATGAACATTCTTAAATGCGCAGGTATCTGCAAAAATTCTAGGTGCCTGTCGACACTGAAACCTCTTTCATTGAAAGCTCTGGCATATAGCTTTGTTTATACAAATATTTAGCTGTTTTGTCTGTTTTTGACAGTGTCATATGACCATGTTCCAAAATATTATTATGTATTTATTTTAAGAGTATTTTGGACCGACATCACCCCTTAAAAAGACTTAGCCGTTGTGCATTTGCAGTATATCGCACATAAGTATAACACATCTGATTAAATGATGAAGGAATTCCAGTTTTACAGTCTGCTGATGATAATATGTACTTCTAATTATGTGGTGCATATGCATCTAGTTGGTTTATTCGCTGTTTGATTTGCGCGGAAAGAACCCGTTGATGTTTGTAGCAACTTGGGATATTAGAAAAGTTGAATGACATTGTGTTTTCAGAGTATCTTGAATGTTGTGCCTCGGGATGTATTATTAATTTCATAATATAACACTTGTGCTTTTCAGTGTCTTTCTCCCTCCAGAGGTATTTCGTGTAGGTGACATAAGGATGGACTATGTATATATTTATCAAAAAGTAAAATTTAGTGGACTTCAAAAGTGTGAGTATTCACACAACTTCATTGCAGGAGATTTAGTTCTTCATCCTTGCTGTTTGTTTTTAAATAATTTCCTTGCTTAAAGTAATACTATTGGAAACATCATACATTGATAAATTAATGCTGGTTTTCGTTTTCTCATAGAACGTCCTAAAAACCAGAAGACTGTTACACATTTTACATAATATACATACCTAATATATAAGATTCAAGCTGTGCTGTTAACTCATGTTGTTGTGTCTGGTTATTTGTAGATCCTTGGGTGTAGTGATTTTTTTTATTTTCTCAAACAGGCATAAATATTGAAGAGGTTATGCTGAAGGATCTCAAGGAACTTTCAGATGGAGAAATCAAAGTAGCAATTAGCACTGTGTACATGACACTGGAGGTAAGAGGAAACCTAGACAACATAGTTGGTGAACAGCTATTTTAAAAAGAAACAGTTCTTAACAAAGAGTTTGAGCCACTTATTTTTTCAAGACTCTATGTGAGCAGAATTTTCATTGGTATATTTAATTTTGAGGAATGCAATAACTATTTGAGGTTTGACATTCTTTAATAAGATTGTTTCTTCTGGTAAGTCTGTACCACGTTGTGTTAAAATAATGTCACTGACAAATTGCAACCTTAGGTGAATTGAAGTTGTGAGATATTATACCATTTCTTCAGAAGACTGTTTGGCCTAGGACTTTGTCCTACCTTTCACTTGCATCAAGACATGCAATTTATACAACTCATCTGACACACTGTCGTCTATGTGTCTTATCTATTGTTTGCATCAAAACTGTAGATTTGTCTTAATGGAGGTAGGCTACTTGGATTTTCTTTGTTGATTGGTGTCAAGCATTTTGTAACTTTTTAAGGAAAATTCCTATGTAGTATGTTTTGTATCATGATTTTGAGGCAATTTGTATTATGGATTTAAGTAGGTATATACTATATAGCTATATATTACAGCTATAGTAACTGTTATATGAAAATATTTTAGCTGATTGAATAAATATGGAATGGAAGTATTACTTCTCGTGGGAGTTTATATGTTCCTACAGCAGTTAATCATGAGAGGAAGCAGAATGAGGAAAAATGAGTAGAGAGATGCACTTTTAAATTCAATATCTTAGCATTTTTTTAATATGACAGTTTGCCCAGAAGTCATCCATTCCTGAGTAGCTGACATGCAAAATAAATAATCTTCTTGTGCTTTTGCATGTGACTTTAAAACTGTCTTTTCAATCTAACGATATTAATCACTGCTTGTTTCCCATGAGAGTACTTACAAAATATTTTTGTGACGTATTTTACAAAAATATAAAGTGTTTTTGAGGCTGAAGGGGTACAACTGAGCTGATAATTATCCACAGATTGCTGCTTTCTTGTCTTCAGTTTTCATATACACAAGCTGAATAGCAAAATGTCAAAAAATCAAGTAGAATCTAATTAGTTTCTTAGTGCCAAGCTATCATCACCAATCACTAAACTCCTTTATGAACCCTAATTTGGATCCTGAAAATCATGCAAAGTTTGGGAGAAAAGTGGATAGGGAAGATAAAACTCATGTTGTAAGATAAATCTCATGATAAGGAAATGGGACTAAAAAAAAGCCTAATAGGGTTTGGAACTTTTGTTTTTCATTCTGTCAGTGTCCGTGAATGATAGGTACACTAGCCTAGTGAGCAGAAGCTAGCTGTAGCATTTTTATTTATTTTACTCTCAATCTTGTTTAATAGGCTATGTAGAGTGCGGGCCATTTGCTTTACTGATCTAAGCTCCCAGTAACTCTAAACCCAGTTGAACTCATTCCATTCTCCCAGACCATTACTCACTCACTGAATGCTTTCCAATCATACCACATGAATCACCACCTAGAACTTGTATTTCTTTTTACTCACAAAATGTGTTTGTGACTAATTTTTTGAGTATAATTTTGTATTACTAAAAGCTAATAAATTTTCATAGTCTTTTCAGTAACTTTATAGCATATGCTGGTAGATCAAAGAAAGTATTGAGATTTGATACTCAAGCAATAATTTTCACTGCTGTTTTTATTAGGCATATCTAGAGACTATGGAGGAAGAAAAAGGAGGATGAACTGCATTTAAAGAGAATAAAAAATGAGCAGAGTTTTACAGAAGTTAATTGATTTTTCAAAGGAGTTTTATTTTTGTTGCGATTTAGTGAGATCTGGAGAACTGGGATATCCCAAAAGCTTTCTTTCTGTTGTATTGTGAATAGTTGGTTTTAGAAAAAGACATTTTTTGAAGCTAAGTGCTTTTTTTCTGGCTACAGTGTTTACAAATTCATGCTTTGAACCAAAAGGTCTCTTAGTTTCACTGTTAGGTTGGAGCTTAGTTTTGCATTTATTGTGCTGCTGCACTTTGTTCCGACATTTTCTGAACTTTGTGATTTATAAGGCTTAAGCAACAAGGACAGATTCTGCCTTGTTCTTACTAGCAGTCAGGGATAGTATGGTGTGTGCCATGGTGAAGCAAGTGGCCTGTAAGAAAGTTCTGTACTAACTACATTGCACTTTACCCAGTATTTGAAGTGTACTACATGCAAGGGAATTATAAACAAAACTGGAAATGAATCTCTGGTCAGTTTAGATTTCTGTTATGAACTTGGAATATACAGAGGCCTCAACAGACTTCAGAAATTTCTAGAATAATAATGATTATAATTTGCTATCCAGCTACAAACTACTCTGCAGTCAATACTAAAACACTGAGGGAATGTGAAGCACAAGCTTAGCTTTGTTGTAGATGTTGGATCTCTAATGTGTTTGCTTATTCAGAAGTCTTGCATGGTCAAGCTGTCTTTTAAATGAACAGCTATGTAAAATGCTCTTTCATCGATATGCCTTTTTAAATTACAATTTTAAATTACAATTAATTTCTATTACAATGTGTTATATCCTGAGAGTATATTTTGCTTGTTCTCTGTTGGAATTCTCTTGGAAATAAGAAATATCTTTTCAATGTGACTTCCTGGGAAACTCATTCTTTTTTTTCTTTCCCGAGGAATGAATGTGTAGTTTGTAAACTGAACCCTGCATTCTTCCCTTTCATAAATCTAAGGTGCCAGTAGAACATAGTGGTTTTATGAGTCAGTCTTCAGTTTAGTTCAAATGGCTCTTGATATTGAAGCTGGTTAAGATATTATGGCTACAAGCTGAAACACAGGCAGTTCCACCTCCATGTGAGGAAGAACTTCTTTCCTGTGAGGGTGACAGAGCCCTGGAACAGGCTGCCCAGAGAGGCTGTGGAGTCTCCTTCTCTGGAGATCTTCCAAACCCGCCTGGATGCCGCCCTGTGCCCCGTGCTCTGGGTGTCCCTGCTGGAGCAGGGGGTTGGACTAGATGATCTGTAGAGGTCCCTTCCAACCTCAACCTTTCCTTAATTCTTTGATTCTCTGATATTTGTTGGACTTAATATTTTGGTTCTTGAAAATTTATTCTAACTGCTCCCAAAACTTGCACCAGTTTAGGGAGATGGCAAATCAAGTGTCTCTAGGGAAAACCAAGGGGTTATGTATCAGTTTGAAAACAGGGCTCGTAGTTAGTGATTGCCTGCTATTGACTGTTAAAGATGAGGGATTATGTATTTTCCAGGTTGGTGGGAATATCTGAAAGCTGACTGATCTACTGAGATACTTACTCATGCTTCTGACTGTGATACCTCAATACTTCATTAAGGCTAGTTTCCAGGTTTGGCAAGGACCGCATGGCTTTCTTCTGGTGCTGATGATCCTGCCAGAGCCAAGTGTGTCTTGAGAAAGACTACTGTAGCTTTGAGCAGTGTCGATTTTGAAGCCTTGCTGAAACATGCTGGCTATACAATTTCTGTAATGTTTTATTATGGTAAATTTGGAGCCACCTCTAAACAGTGACAACCAAGAGATTTAGAGGAAATGTGTGAGCCTCACTGGAAGCTGCATGGAGCTGCCACAGAAGAATGACCTGCAAGTTCATAGTGGCCCATCGAGTAGGACTGTCCTAAGGAACCCTGTGGCTCATGCACAAGGATCCTTCTTTATTGCTTAGTGTCTTAGTGAAATTCACAGGAGCTGTTAAAAACAAGTCTACCTGAGAAAATGTAGAAAATTTGAGAGCCCATTTGATTTACTTCCTAATTAAAGAGTAGTCTAATTTCAGAGATTTCAAGAGATTCTCTTTGATTTTTAAACTATTTCTGCAAAATGTCTCAAAATTTTATTAATGGTATCAACAGGGTTTACAACTGTGCTTATTTTGGCAAATGTATCTGATCGTTTTGAAGAGTATTTTTTTTAATACTTCCGTAAAGCAAACCAAGTAAATGCCTTGGCAGGAGTACATCAGACGTGTTAAGCTATGTCTACTAGTGCACACAGTTAATGAGACTGCAACATATTTGTTGGAAGGGTTGAACTTTTGTTGTTTTTAATGATCAAACTGTAGTTTTGTATTTGGGAACTTTATTTCTTTCAGGATAAATATAAACATATTTTAAATGGCGTCAGATTGGTCCATGAATTTGTTTTTAATGCTAAAAGCAAAATAAAAGGGGAAAAAAAACCAAGTAAACATGGTAACATTTAATCTTCCAGTAATGGAATTGGAAGCAAAATTCTCAGCAACTTACAATGGCAGTGTTGTTTGGAGATATTTTTCTGGTGCCTGTTGTGAGAAGTTAGGGTATGTAAAATAAATGATGTATGGAGCTGTAGGAATGCGACTTTTGCAGACTACCTTATGTCTAAGGAACATTAAACATAGGGTTCTCGTTTAGCAAATAAATAACCATTCATTTCAATGGCTGCATAGTCTGGACTTTTCTGCATATTTTTGCAAAGATGAGAAGAGGCCATTAGGGATTTAATATAAAATAAATCGCCAAGGGGTCTTCTTGTAGTCCTAGTCTTTCTGCCACATGGTGTGTCACTAATGTGCATAAATGGGCTTAAATGAATTTGTTATCTGTATTGCATTTGCAGTATGTATATATTTATATATTATTTTTTAATTGTGTTTAAAAATAAAGCATTAAATACATCATTTCTGAGAGTTGAAAACATATCATTTGTAAATAAATCAACCTTAATTAAGGTCTTAAAATGTCAGTGTGTGAGATCTGCCTGTAGGTAAATGTGTAACATATATAGTAGAGAGAGCTTAAATATACTTTATTTTTGTGTTTCTAGAAGTATTAAGAAAGTAAAGTCATCACCTTATAGGACTGAGTGGTGCCATCAAAGATACATTAATGTCAATATCATGCTTACATTTAAATGCCAGAGTCCAGGGTTCTGGAAGCTGGGAGCTCTTTTCTGTTGATGCCTCGGGTCAGATTTAGTGGTGCAGTTGTAATGAATACAGTCCCAGGTGGGGAGAGCAGAGACAGACCTGCCGAATTCCCCGTTATAATTATTTATTCTGCTCTGCGGATATGAAAGGGAACTGGTGGGAAGGCAGGGAGAACCTTGGATCATGTTGAAGTGTTTCTTATCAGACTAATGTGAAATCAGAAGGCAGCTTATGATGGTATTGATTGTAATGGTTACCAGTATTGCTTGTTGTCTTAAAATCAAGACCGTATCCCTTCCAAAACTTGTACTTGGACATTAAAGGGGTGATGTGATTTTAAATTTTCCTACTCAGTGAGATGTAAAGTCATGCAGGATACTAGACAAGATGTTCAGTAGAGTTTCTTGAGGAGTTTAAAAAGTAACATTGTAAAACTGACCAACACCATTACATTTATCAGTAAGTCCAACTCGGCCTGTGCTTGAAGGTTTTGTGATAATGATAGTGGTGATGCGATAATTATTCAACAGTCAGTTTTAGAAAGTGTAGCTGATTATTTTATTCTATGCTGCTATCATCAAACATGCAATAAATCAAAAGTATCAGAGATCCTTTACTCAAAACATTTTTTAAAAAATGCATGTACAGTGATTAGTTTTGAAATAGTAGGTGGTGATATGAGTTGGGAAGGTTTTCATTTTCAGTCTTCAGACTCTCCATTCTGAAGAAATTTGGAAGGACTTCATCTGCCCTATTATTTTTTTGTGTGACTTCTGCTCTGAATTTGGCCCATGTTATTGTTTATTTCTTCGCTCGTGCTGTTTGTAGTCAAACTTGCCTCAAATTTTAATAAAGGAAAATAACTAAGATAATTATTCAATGAAAAAACATGTATATTAGGATTGTTCAGATCACATTTACAGTACAGTATGTGCCTGTATTCCCAAGAGTGTTGTTAGAAAAGATAAACTTATTTTTTCATATCACAAAATGTATTTGTTTCTGTACATAAAATAGTTTCTTTATGAAATACAGTCCTATAATACAATATCTCAACTAAATAAGACAGTATCTAGAGTATCATTATCACATTGCATTCTTGACTTCTACAAAGCTGCCTAATTTATCATTTGTGTACTCCCGAGTTCTTGTCAGTAGCATCACAGCTCAGCTGTTCATGGGGCATAGACACTGACAGCGGGAGGTGCTGTTCTGAGGAATATTCAGCATGAAAAGAGATTTTTATATGAAATGCCATACACTTCTTATATTGATGTAAATCAATTTGGATACTTAGTATTTTAATATCTGGATGTAATTCATGAGAATAAAGGGCCTGACAATAGTGCTAATAGCAATATAAATATTATCGAAAAGTTGAAATTTATTTTCTACTATTTAATGTATGTTTTCTTCTTTGCTGCTGTGTGGGAAACCAGCTAATTAAAATGTTAATTATTAAAACAAAATAATTTAAGCTACAAGTAAAATCTTTTCAGGTTGTTGATACTAGTATTTCATTACTACAGAAGACAGCAGTTCTAGCCACAGGCAGAGATAGATAGATACAGAATATATCTAAGGAAGAGTCTTTTTCTGTGACTGGTTTTCTAGTTTTCATGTAGAAATTAAAAAAAAAAGCTATTTTTTTTCTAATAATGATATTTAGATGCAGTAAAACAGCAAAATATGTCTACAGTGCCTTGAAATACTAATTTTGCTCCTGTTCAGGAAAGCATGTGCCTAGTTTTGAACTGGGACTTACTATTTATAAATACTATGATAATGTCTGTTATTATCACACAATATTTTATACCTTCTGCTGTATACAAGGAACCCAGTCCTAAAGCTCTTAGTGGTTTTAAGATGTAGGAGTATTTTGGAATTTTGAATCAGATCAAATAAGCAAAGGGATTTTCCTTTTTTTTTTTTTTTTTTTTTTTTTTAATGACATCGTTTTTCTCAAAAATAGCACTGCTTTCTTACCCAGAATTATTCATGGTTTTAGTGCCTTTCTGTATATATGCACAAAATGTGCCTAAAATGTTAATTAAAAAAATCCATTCTCCTGCAACTCCATGAGCTGAATTGTTACTGTAAATTTTATTTTCTTTGTACAAGTGAATGTAGGTAAAATCTAACCTTCGCTCTTTTACCCTAGAAAAGCTGAAACTCAGAATTTCTGTGTATGTTGCATCTATTACAGTATTTTTTGTCAGTTTTCCTTTACTGTGTAGTGTTGATACATAAAAAATCGAGAGAAACTTCCTTGAGATCACTTACACTGTCTCAAGGAACAAGAATTTCATTTTTCTTTTAATAAGAAGTCATATTGATAAATATATTACTTTTTAGTCCTGAAAGTCACTCTGTTTCTGAATAATTATATTATTATCTAGGGTCACTAAGTACAGTTTGAATTTACTGAATAAGAAATAAAACAATAGGAAGTATGCAGGATATCAGATTTTTTTTTTTCTAAAAAATGCTTTATTTTCACGTTTTTTCAATTAGCTTTTTTTTTTAAAGAATAAATCTCAGTAATTTGGATTTTATTACCTTTTTATATTTGTGGTGTCTGGTTAATAATAAAATCAGGCTTTGACCGGAAATCTGCCGATGGAATGATTTTCCTTTTTCATATTACCGTAGTTCTTCTAATTTTAGACAAAGCCACTGATTTCTCCCCTTATTTTTTGTATAAAAATAGGATCAGATTCTTGCTTTTAAGTATGACTATGCTGTTTTCAATTTTCATTTCTATAAAAATAAATTAAGAATCAGAATAAGAATTGTTCAGGCTTTTTGCTTAAGTGAAGAAGGAAGGTGAGGAGTAGAATCAGAAAGAGAGTCTGCCAGAATTCTGTATTTTGACAACCAGATGGTTTTTTTTCTCCTTGTTTTTGAATGAACAATTAAACTGTTTGTAAATTTCTCCTACCCTGGATTCTACTTTTGACAGCCAAATCCAGTAATTTTTATGTGTGTATTGCCAAATCAGGTTCTTTATATAGAACTGCAAACCTCACTGCTAGATATTCTGTAATATGTTTGCATATCACTGAGCTATTGTTACTGTGTTACTGTTTTTTTTAATTATACTTTTCTTATTCGTATTCCCAGTGAACTGTCAGAAAGCACAGCTCTCTCAGAAAAGACTTACAGAAACCAAAACAGAATCAACAAGGAATTGTCTTGCATATTTTTCTTTTTTTTTTTTTTTTTTTTTCCCCTCCACTCCAAGCTTGCCAGAGAGATCAGTTGGCAATCTGGGCCTAGATTCCACACCCAGGAATCGATTTTTCCAGGTTTCATGGATGTCAGACACCTGTGTTTGGTGATTCGTTCTCTCAGTGATTGTCACAGAGTAGAAGGGAAACAGGTTGGAAGGGATCAATTTTGCACCCAGATGAGAGCTGTTATGTCAATTCTTTGATTGATAGAACACCATGGATTTGCACTAGCTATGGTTTATTTTAACTAAAGAGAGGTGTGGGGAATAAAAATGAAAATTGTACAAATGGAAGTATTGTTCAGTGAGCCTGTGTAATTATTCTCTAAAACAAACAAAAAGCTTAACTGAAAACTGTCTGTAGTGAAGCACCTTCTTTTGCATGCTTTCATTGTATACTGAATTATATCCTAGTAAAAACATATTATTCTGGCTTTAGAAGTTTGTTTATCAGCTCCTCTTCCTTTTATAAACAGCACTAGCAGTGTTGTTTCTCAGCATTTGCTATTAAACAAGACCTTATAATAAAGGGCCTAGAAAAAATTCAGAAGCAAAAATGTGATTTCCCTTTTACATCTCTCAGTTGAGTATTTGCCATATGGGTTGCTCAGCATCACACTCTCAGCAGGTCTAATTTATGGTAAACACACAGTGAGTGAATATGAAAAAAAAAAGGCAGTGAAAATATTAATATTCCGTCTCCCCTCCAAGGTTCTTTTTAACTGAACTAGACATATTAGGGTTCAACCCCTGCAACTGGGGCATTTCGTTGAGTTTGCACATACCTGCACCTCGGCTGAGAGTTTGTGAGCATGGAAATCCCGTGTTTTCCCTGCCGTGAGAGCGCGTGCGTGGCAGGGTGTGAGTGCTGCGCCGTGTCTGCTGCCAGGGCCGTGTCCTCAGCGCGAGGGGCGGCCGGGAGAACCGTCCCTGCTCTTGGGCGCCTGAGCTCTTCCCTGCGTCGCCCTCTGCGGAAGCGGCGCCAGTTAAGGGAATGCCTCAGAGCTCGCGTCTGCTGTTGGGATTTGGACCGCGCAAGGACAGACATATGAAATAAATAACGATATGGATTTTTCTGCAGACTAAGCTCACAGACGCTAACAGCATCAATGTTCTGAAAGCTTCCTGTCTCCCATGCGCGCCTGGGGCTTCCTCTCACTGACGTGTAAGTGCTTTCTCTCTGGGCAACCTTCTCCCTCGCGGGGCGTTGCTGCTGCCACTGCATTTTAGGGGCTTTGGAGAACTTTGTCAGCCCCGTTTCTTAATGTCTCTGTAAATGGAGTAAAGTGGGCAAATGGCTGGTGTTGAGCTCAAAAGTACGGAACATGTACCAGCAACACAAGTGTGCTCTTTCAGTAGTGCTTCCAGACCAGGAATCGAGAATGAGAGGACTTTTCTTCCACAGGAGAAAGTCTGCCTGGCTATTTTGAACATGTCTATTTTACAGTTAGAAATAGGCAAATGTGATCATCTGACAAAGGAGCTCCCTCACGTGAGCAAATCTACTGTTTTGAAACTAGAAATCAGTACCATTACATGCCTGATCTGGTGATTGGAAAAATGAAATGAACATAAAAGGAAGTACATAAAAAACCTGCTTTGAATCCTCCTTCTGCCTTAAGATTTGCAAAGCAAACCTTGGTAATGCACATCCTTTCCTTACTGTTTAGAAACTCTCTTTTCCAACATTCCGCTTCTAGATATGAAGGATATGCAAGTAATTGAGGGCTGTGCGCAGTTCAGATTTAGAAAAAAGTGCAATAATCCTACAGTGAAAAGGCATGAAATAGTATGCTTATAGGCAACACTTTTTCGTATTCTTTAACAGACAACACTTTATTCACTACACCTTCAGGTCTTTGTTTGAATCAGATAAATGTTGGACTCTTTTTTTAGATACTGCTAAATGGAAGCAGGAAGGATCTCCACAGGTTGTTGGAGAGATTTAACTTGTGTGTGAGTTCTCTCAGTTGTGTTAGATTTTAATTTAATTTATTTTTTTAATTTAATTTATTTATTTTTTAATGGAAGTTTATTGGAGTGGCCAGTTTGCTTCTCTCGTTATACTGGTTATTTTACGCTCCTGTAATGTGCAGCATTTTGTTGATCTTCTCCATGGAGTAATCTGTAAATACTCATAGATGAATAAATAGAAAATACGGGTTGTTTTGTGGTCTAGCATGAATTTTTCCTTCGTGTATATCATTAGTCTAATTGTTTACAGTGTTCCAGTCAGTTACACTTACACAGATCCTCTGAGGTGATGGAGCTGTGTTTTTAGTATAAACCAATATTTACTCAGAAGTCAAACTTCAGATTCACTTCCTGCGGACTGTGCTGTCAGTGTAACTGTAAAATCCAATGCGAGTTTTCTAGATGCCCTTAACCATTCTAGAAGAAAGTCTCTTTATGGTGTCTTCTGTCAACTAGAAATGGTGTGGAGGTTTGTGTATCCCTTACATTAAGTGATCTGGGATCCCATAGAGACTGTAGCCACATAAACTGTGAATTCTGAACATATTTGAAGTGGCCCTGAATTAGGCTATATCTTTGACTGCTATTAGCGACTCAAAAAAACAAGCACATCTTCAAATGGTGCTCTGCACAGCCAGTGATGTATCTGTTTTGGTGTCATTTTTCTTCACAAAATGTGACAATAAACAATTATCTTTTAATATAAAAACAAAGTTTGATTCTGCAGATTCTGGAAATGGATTACCCCAATAATCTTAAATCTATTAAGAACAGTTTAACTGTTGAGAACAGTTTAACATATACCACTAAAAGTTTCTCGTATTTAGGGTTTTTTGAAGGAAAATACTTGCATTGAGTTTCAGTGGGTGTGTATGTAGGTGTATATAGGAATATCAGTTTCCAGTGTTAACCTGGAATTAGACATTTTATTTTTTATTAATGTGTATTTAATGTATTGAAACAAAGAAGAAAAAGACATAGCTTTTGGGTGCTAATCTAATTCAGAGTATTTTAATGTTTCTGATTCCAATTTTCTCTCATGTTCTATGTATAGGTAAATCAGGAAGCTATGTCCTGTCCAAGCTGGTAGGGAGGAATAACAGTCCCTCTCATTGACATCCAAGAGGGAGCTCAGCAGGAGAGTGGCTAAAGGATGTTTGCTAGGTGGATGGTTCAGGTGGTTTGAACAGGGATCACCTCCAGCCTGCTGAGAGGGTCGTGGTAGCAGCAGCATGTGCTCCAAGCTGTGCTGTAGTTGCTCTGTGCAAGCCTATAACAGTTACGCATCACTGTAACTCAAGCCTATATTACAGGGCTCTCATCTGCCCTGTGATATAAGTTGACCTGTAACTTTACCCACTTATGGGTGGGTACCCAGTGGTCTTCTGTGTCCATTCGCCTTACATGTCCCAACTGTCTCACAGTGTTCATCATTTCAGTAGTACAATTTCTATTTTATATGTTGCTTTTTAACTAAACACATCCGACAACAAAAAGGAGACATAGGAGTCTCACAGGATTCGCTGGATATTTCATACTTTTAGAGCTGTCCCATAGTTTGAGGTTTTTAGAACATGGTTGTATTGTTGTGTTTTGTGCACAGACTTAGGCAAAGTTTTTGTCATAGCAGTGTGTGATGGAGACAATTGGAAGAAAGGACAAGAAAAGCTACATTATCCGTTTGGTCAGAGATGAAGAATTATGGTCAGAAGACTAGAATATGCTGATAACATACATAAACAGTGGCATAAAACATTATAAAGAGTGTGAAGAGTGATATCAGTGAAATTTAAGCTATTGGCTAGCACTGTGCCATAGGTTTGTGGTTAGAGATGAGGTGATTAATTCTGAACATTACGTGCCATTTAATGGTATATCACACTAGTTCTCTTGTGTGAAAAAAAGTAGTATCACACTAGTTTTACCTATTTCTGTTTGTGATCCTTCTAGATTCCTTTCTCTGACCTTTCTTGGTAAATAAATTTCTAATTTTCAGTAATTCACATTTTTTCTGAGAAGATACCATGCCAAAATCTGTTTTAAGGAAATGGAGAGAGGCTGGATTTTTTGCAGTTGTAACTGTATCTTTTGAGAACATCATTTCTCACTGAAACTTGAGTAATATAGTTACTCCACCAAAACCACGAAAACTAACTCAATTACACTTGGCAGCAAAATTCCTTTCCAGTATGGCTTATTTAGTGCATGAATTGCCTTAATCATTGTTGGCTGAAAAACCTACTAACAGCGCAGGCGAAAGGGCTGAAAGCAATATTTGTGATGGGGCTGAGTGAGTGAGTGGTGAAGGTTAAGTGCAAAGAAAGGGCTTTCAGGAACACAGTGACATAATTTTGTCCATGGTATATCCATGGGTACATCCTGGTTTCCACTGACAGAAAGTATATTAAGGCAACGCTGTTAGATCAGAGACGTAGCCTAAGATAGCGCCTTGGATGATACCTACCAAATATCTGCTGGGGCAAAACAGGATGTACATCAAGATAGTAGTAGTACATGTGGAATTATCTGTATCATTTGAGAGATGAAAGAAAACTAGAAGACAAAAGTCTTAACCAGGCATAGAAGATATCTCATATTAGATCTCAGTCATATTTGGTAGTTTTTCATAATTATAGTAAGTGTAGTTGAAGATCTTTATAAAAGTTTAACAGCAAACTTGTGTTTCAGTTAATATTAGAAAGGCAGAGCTTAAGAAAAAAAGGCTTCTATGGAATCAGAAGAGAGGAGCCTTGCTTTGTTGAAGAATAAATTGTATTAATTATGCAGTATCTGTTATAATGCTGTTTTTCTTGGTGGTTTTAAAGATACCCTACTGATAACAGCTTTAAGGAAAAAAAAAAAAAAAAAAAAAGAAAGGATCTCTTGACCTAGTGAAAAAGTTAGTTATTTGGAATGTTAAATGCAATTATATTGACATATGGTGATAATGTGATAAAGCGCAAGGGTTAAAGGTTGAAGGAACCATGGCTTGGCAATTAGCAATGTAAATGAAACATTCATTATCCAACATGCTGAGAAGTTGATGAACTGTACAATAAATCTGAGCCCAAGTCACTACTGAGATAAGTCATTTCAGACATAAGGGTATTTATGAAGATCCTGGACAATGTTTTGAGTTTTCTCATGAAATATCTTGCTATAAGGAAATATTTTGTCCATTAATTTATGTGAAGTAAGTCAATACTGAAAAATGCATAAAGCCCTAAGCTATTCACCAAATGAATCACAGTAAAAATTGAAGAAATATGAAAGAGGTTGATGTTCGTCCTATCTGGAAAGATATCTGATTAAAAGTATTGGTATCTCCATTTCTCCAGTATTAATTGTCTCCAGTGACTTATATTAACTTATTTGATACCATTTTCATCATAGGAAATATAATTAAAATCAGAATCTATACCAGTAAGTGGAGAGCCAAAAACTGAATGTTGTAATTTCTACGTATACATAAAAGAGGGTAATGTTTAATAATCACAGAGCATGAAAACTTGTTTGTGAGAATATATAGGATGTATTTACTCAGTATTTATAAGTTCCATCAAGACTAGCACTGAGTGTTGTCAGAATTACTACAGTTAGCTGTACTTGTATATCTCTTAGAATAATGCTCGGTATCAGTATAACTAAGACTTAACTCATTAACATGTTTATGGCAGTGGTAGATTACTTCCTGTTCATCAGATACTTGGTATGATTAGGCCTAGGATTAGTTCTAATTAAAACCCTGAATAGGAAGTACATAATTTATTCAGAAAAAAAAAGCTAAACAAAACAAAAAACCCAACAGCACGAAGGGGAGGTATGCGTAAGTTGAGTTTTGTTTACAGTGAGACAAAGGAATGTTAAGTTAAAGTAGGTAGTGTAAAGGGGTATTTGGTTTGTGGTCAAAACTGCTAGATCTTTTAAAGGCTACTGGCTTATTTTGGCCACTGAAAAGCTTCTGTGTTTTCTGCTCCACCTTTGCATCCATTTGGCCCACTAGTATTGAATGGATATTTTCCTTGCTATTGAGACAAAACACTTGACTGGGTATATACTAATAACATAAAGTACGACAAAGTGCTATATCTCAGGTAGTTTTCATGTTAGTTCTGTGAAATATTTTTCTTATGAAGCATTATGAATCCTGAAAAATCCCATAGAGATTTATGAATTAATTAAAATAGCCTTTGTATTTACTTATCTCCCAATTTCTGAATCTCATTCACGTAATATTCACATCACTCATCAGTTTCAAGCAGGAAATGCAGCATTTGTTCAGTGGTACAAGGGAACTTCAGAAAGAGGTAAAAAACATATTCTGTACCGCATAGATAGTATTCCTGTATGATGGGAAATATAGTATGCCATGTTTATATGCTTTTCTGTATTATACTGAAATAAAAGGAACAACAATCAAGGAAACTTCTAAAAAGTTTTTTTTTCTCCTATTGATTTATTTTGCAGAAAACTATTCAGACAGTCTTACTGCATAGGGTACAAATTGAAGTGGAGATTGCTTCTCATTCAGCCAAGGCTTTTGTCAGATAATTATCTTCCAGTTTTTGAAGAGATAGACTGGCCTTCTAGACTGGAAGCTTTTTGGCTCGGCGGGGTAGTGGGGGTAAAAGATATGGGATTTGCTAGGGATGGTATGGGAAGTCTGCAGTAGAGGCAAGAATTAAATCCAGTCCTCTGAGTTTTTAAATAGCACTTTGATCTCAAAAAAGTCTTGGACTAATTGAGGTAGCTGAATACTACATGTATCCTAAGGAATAGATTGTAAAATGGCGTTATCTCCAAGAAATGCTTGGTTTCTGCTATGGCTGTGTCACAACATAGCTATACTGTAAAACCTGAATTGTGAAACTTATTGTGAAGCATCACAGCCAGCATCACTGATTAGGAAGACAGCTGCAAATGTGGCAAAGGCTGAGCAGAACTCAGTGAAAAATGAGAACGTAACTACTAGATTATTTTAAATTTGTGAGTAAAATGCTACGAATTAAATACTAAATATCTCAATTTATCATTTATTATATAAAGTTACTTATTTAATTAGCTTTGCATGACTCCGTGCATCTACATTGCTTTAATTTCTATCACTATTACTCTGCTTTTCACAGATCACAGATCACAGTGATATCAGTTGGCAGAGTTTAAAACCTTAAACTCTAAAGTGTGTAATAAATCGTGTTTTACCCAGTTTCTTCAAATTAAACAATGACCACTTATTAATTAATCCCCTCTGTTGCTTAGAATAGTCCCATTATTACTCTTAACACCACCGAACCAAATACTTGTTTACCCACAGTTTATTTATTCTTTTTGGATAAGTAAAAAGTGTTCTGCTGAGTTACAGTGTTTGTAAAATTTAATTTCTTAAGTATTTACTGATTGGCTGTGTTAGTTGAACATTGTTGAAATATATAAGCAGTGTATGTGTATATTTATGTACATAGACATATACTATTTTCATAATGCATATATGCACATGTACACCTTGCGTTATGACATATTCTGTACGGTGTCAAAAACATACACATTAGATGCAGATTTTGAAGGACCTTCGCCAATATTCACAGAAGTTATTTCTTCAAGGTATTGTGTAATTGTGTAATTAGGTTATTTAAACAAATTAATTTTCAGAAGCAGGTTGAAATTATAAGTAAAAACTTCAACCACAAGTCTGAATTTTGCATTTACTAATTTTTAGGTGATCTCTTCAAGTACTTAGCTTAGTACTTGAACTAGAAAGGTCCTTATTGACACAAAGATACAATAAAGAATTATGAAACTTGTTGCATACTAACATGAAAGTACCTGGACATACAAAACACATGCACTTTTCAATCAAGTTAAAGGAAACTTTCCTTTTCGCTGCACTGAGTAAAATTATACGAGGTATATATTGCGAGGTATGAATAAGCTATGGAAATGGAGATACAAGTGGTTTCTGAGTTCCAAAACCCAAACACCTTTGTCAGATGAATAACCTTTTTCAAGCAGATTTGGAAAGTAAAGCCCATCAGAGTTGTTCAGTGATGTATTCACAGGCGTGAGGTACCTCCATCTGTAGATGGAAAAAATACCAGTCTTGAATTGACTTCATCTTGTTTTTCTGACTAGACCAGTAATATATTAGCGCGTATACTCAAAGAAGAATTAACTCACCTGCCAGCAAAACTGACCCTTGATTCTAATTAAGATCCCGATCTTGCCCCATGATTCTAATATTTACAGCATTAGTAAGTCTCAGATACAAGGTAGTTTATAAAGATCAGCTGTGGGTCTTGCGGTCCAGGCCTTTCGGTGGACTTATTCCAGGCCCTATTCATATGTAGCTGGAAACAGATACAAATAACACAAATTTTATTTAATTACATTTAGATTGTGCAAACGAAATAGAGAAGGAGGTAGCTCTGAATGTACAACTTCATCCACTTTAAGGCACTCCATGATCAAAATGTAAAGATTCTTCTTTTAATGAGTTACCTGGTTTCTGGAGACAGCTGAGTGCTTATCTAACTTGAGAGATTAGCAAGTAGAGAGAGGTGGAGTGTGAATTTACAGAGCCCAGCTGTAGTTTAAGCTTACTGCAGGCTATTTCCCCTTGAGAACATTCACATTATGGGTGAAAAAATACCTTTTGTAATGTAGCTGACTTCTTTTTTCAGTCAGCTCAGCTGCCTGATACAGCTTGCAGACGATATCTACTTACCAGGTTGTCTGTTCATATCCTGCTTACTGCTTATGAACTTCCCTGCACAGGAAAACTGCTGTGGAAATCATGCTCTGGACTGAGAATTTTTGTGGTAGCCTTCTTCTGTGGAAAATCAGAGCCATCTACTGTCCAGAAAGAGCATTGTTCCAAGTGAAGTATATGGGTTTTTTTGTGGCTTTTTCTCTGTCCTCAAAGATTCTCCAGTGTTTGTTATTGACAGGATATTGTTGCTGTCAACATGGGTGCAAAATTAATTAAGTCTATATGTTTCTGGAAACAGTGTATGATTAGCATGAACAGCAAAACAAAGACAATTTTATAAATTTATACTGTGCATAGTGTGAGAATCAGGAAGAGATTTCGACAAACAGGTGGCTACAAGTGTGCAAGAACTAAAACACTCGGTAAAATTATGAAAATTTCCTTCTGGTTATAATTTACTTCCTTTCCTAATTACCTTCTTAGTCTTTATCTAAAAAAAAAATCATGTTTAATAAAGTACAGTTCACTTCTGAACATGACTCAGTGAAAAAAATGAGAATGACAGTATTCTTGCTTTACATTTCTTTCTCATTTCGAATCTGCTGTGATCAGGTAATCCATTAAAAAAAGAGATAGAAAATCATGCTGTGTTTTTTTATCTGGTAACTGTTTTAGCTCTGACGGTAGCCTATCAAGATCTTTACCAGCTGATACTTCTCCGTGAGTAGTAAGTATTTCTGCAAGCCGCGTGTCTTGCTGGCCAGTTGCTCTAAATAAATAAATAAATAAATAAATAAATAAATCTACATGGAACTGAACAGATATGCCATTCTGGGACACAAAATACCTCATAAACCCAGGCTGTGATTCATGAGGAGGAAGAGAGGAGAATCATAGAAAACGTGTATTTTCTGGAAAAGATGCACACTAATTAGTTTAGTTTGTGAGTATCCGTGTCATTTTCAGTGCTGTAGGAGTTGGTAGTGTCTTACACATATATGCAAATACGCACAATGCGAATAAGGCAGCATTTATGTGTAGGTTGAACCAAATGATTATAAATGAATTGAGGGATGTCTCCTGGGATTGGACATAAAGGTCTTGTAAACTGAAAATTTTATAAACAAACAGCTGTTGGGAAAATACCATTACGCTGTAATAGCTGCTATTAAAATCCATTAGCAATCTTGATGGCCTCTTTGAATTTGATGCATCATTTGCTCTGATGGCATTTCTTTCCTAAGATTTTTGTAAAATGTATGTGGATTATGAAAGACAGGAGTAATGGCGTAGGAGATGAACATCCATTACCTGTATTACTTGTACGTGTCAGTCAAGCTTTGAAGACTGCTGTATATCCTCTCTAGTTTAAACATCAGCGCATGAACATTAATTTGGACAGCTGCAAGCTTTCTCCATCCCGGTAGGACAAACACGCAGTTCTGCGGAGGTGAAATACTTCAAGGTTAGAACTCATGTTTTAGTCAACAAAACAAATCTACTGGGTTTCTTACAAGTCTGTGCTCTTTCTGATGCTGAAGTGTCATTCTCCTCCTGCTCACAGATCCAGATAATGCCCAGGGTACCAGCTGCCTGGAGACGTGTGGGGCGCTGCGGCATTGAGTGGGCTGTAGCTTCTGCTGCTGCCAAAATGAGTCAGGTTTCTAGGGAGATTTTGAAAAATCTGTATACCAAGAAAAATCTATATGCCAAGAAGTATCTGTCATCTCTTTTAAGAACAGTATATCTGAGCGGTCCCTTCAGAAATACTTAACAAAATCCATATGAAAAGAGTTACCTCTCTGTGATCTGTTGTAGAGGTGTGAAGATCTTGTTCACGGATGCTCCAAGAGCACCATCTGGTGGATGAACAAGTGTAAAAGATGAAAGCTTGATTGAGCAATCGGGTTTTTAAACACGAGAGAATCACCTTCCTGCTCCCCCCCTTTTTTTAATGCTCGTATATCAATTGCGTATCTTCGGATATTACTTTATTTCCCATTTCTTATTGTATCTTGTGTTTCAGTGCTTTTTTCTATGATCATGTAGCTTATAAGCAGGAAGTTCAGTATTAATCTAGTACTGACTCTTATCTATTTTTGAAGACATCTGCTCATCACTACCTGTCTCTAGCTTTTTTTTTTTTTTTTATCTTTTTTCTCCTCTGTGTTATCTGCATGCAACTTTTTGATAAAAGGAGTGACAGAGGATGCTGTGTCTTTTACCATTTCCTCTCTTAATTCTTCCTCTCCCGCTGACAGAACAGTAGTATTGGAGATAAATCATGTGTTGTATATAAAAGCATTGCTTTGCCCAAATATAGAGCAGAGCTATGCTTAGTTCCTAAGATGGAGGTACAGGATACAGTGGGTCATGACCTTACAATGGCTGGTAGCCGGTAATCGACAATATGGTTATATGTCTTCCAAACTGTAGCTGTTTCCATCATATTTTCTTCTATAGATTTGATTTGGGATTAAAAAGGAAATCTTGGTGAGATTTATGATAAATGCTGCCATCAAAAGAGCTGTAGATCTATGTGACATTCACAGAATCACAGAGTCACGGAATGGTTAAGGTTGATCCAGAGACCATTCCATTTATGTGCCCCTTTTTAGAAGAGTAATAGACCTACTTTGCATAGTGTAGTGTAAAATGGAGGTAAAATGGAGGCAAGTTTTTCAGAGGTAGTAAGGTAGAAAACCTTAAATATGGGCCCAGTTCAAGAAGGTGCTCTTGAACTTTTTCTTTTTTTTTTTTTTGCCTTTAGTTCTGTCAATTCAGTAAGACATAAGTAGTATAAGTACATTCTGACTGGAGGAAGAATATTAGCAATCTGAGTCACCTGTTTATTTAAATGTTAGACAACACAGATCCAGTGTTTGAAGGATTCAAACAAGGTTTCAAAACCTTGAATTCTAAGCAGTGATGTCAGTAGATCAGCAGCAGCAGAAAATGT
Organism: Crypturellus tataupa; assembly: GCA_034781795.1. Taxonomy (NCBI): domain Eukaryota; kingdom Metazoa; phylum Chordata; class Aves; order Tinamiformes; family Tinamidae; genus Crypturellus; species Crypturellus tataupa. Next base: position 1,784,076 of record JAWLRI010000811.1, on the reverse strand, counting down.
GGTAGGCAACATGCTTGCTTTCTTAAATGCTATTATGCTTTGGTGTTCTTATAGTTACTTATGTCTTTTCTCACTGTGTGAGAAAGCTACTTCAGTGAAGATGCAGTAACTGCAGCATAAGCACTTAAAAGAGAGGAAATTAATGTCTTTAAGTCATTCTTTACACCTATGCGTATGGCTATGGCTAACTCAATCATGCAATATTATTGATTTTATTGTTATTTTTATTTACTGAGTTTATATTTAAATATTTGTATTACTTTACCATTAGTTTCACTGTACCTGTAGTTTGCCTGTCTCTCTGTTCATGTAACTAAACCTTGGAAGCAGACAGAGAGAATCAGGAAGCAGCAGGGCTTGGTTTAAAAGTGCTTGGAAAAAAGCTGCAAAGGCAGTTTCAGAGATACTCGTGCACAAAAAGTTGCATGAACTTCCTTCTAATCCTTGAAGGTTGCATGTAAACATCAAGTGGAATTAGAATTGGATTATAAACTTATTCCTGCTGCCTTGGCCCTGAGGGAATGTTTAACTAATTGTTAAACTACGTGACATGGTGGTGTCAGCAGAGCAGTGGTCTAGTGCCCAGTGTGGGAAAGCTCTCCACTGGGGTCTGGGTACAGTCTTTTCTTGCATTTGGTTGTTTAGGGACATCTCTCTTAGTTGACAGGGACATCTTCTACCCATCTCCAAGGAGAGGAAAGCATACTTTTCCTGAGGCATACACCTGAATAAAGCATATGTGCTGGAGAATTGGGCCCTGAGTGGCATTAGCTGCTTAGAGTCTGTCTTTGAGGCAACAAATTTTACATGCAGTTTGTATTTTGTTCTCAAATGAACCATCTTGATGATAAACCCCACTGTCTTGACTATAGTAAATGTAAAATAGAGGCAAGAGTGCTACTGTTGAGCTTATGTTGAGGTTATAACTGAGGGCTAATCTTCAGACACGCATATGCAGAGAACTTTATCTTATCCTGGTTTTGCTTGTGTTGATAATGACTCTCTTCTGAAAGAACTGACTGTTTAACAAATGAGTTGCTAAAGGCATCTCACTTGCGTAATTGTAAAGGCTTATTAGAAATCCTTAGGAAAACTTATGTGAAGACCTGAATAAGCAAGGAAAACAAACTTACATTTCTATATTTTGTGCTTATTTAACAGAGGACTTGGTGTTGAGTTCCAAGAAATCTCTAAATCAGGGGCCTGAGGAATACTGCAAAGAATGTCAGTGTAGGGAGATGGTCAGGCAAATGCTTACATGGGCATTATGGACTTGTGCAAAAATCCCCTCAAGTCAGTGAGAAGCTTTCCATTAACTTCCAGTTCTTTGGAGTCCAAATTGACTGTTTGCTCGGGCTTGCAGAATGAACACCTAATGCAAACTACTGTTTGTATTACTTGAAACCCAGAGACCCCAGCTAGAGCGGAGGATTTCACAGAAAAAGCAGAGCCATGGATCCATGCAAAACTAAGGAACAACATTTAGAATGGTTAGAAGATAAAAAGAATTAGGAGTTAGATACAATCAAAGGTAGGTAGAATCATAGATACAATGTTTTGCTAAAGGGTAGCTATGTTTGCAAAGAGACTTGAGACAAAAGGCTTGGATCTTGCATGAACTTGTTTGAGGAGAGCTTGCGTCGATGAGACTCATGTCTTTTTTATTGAAATTCAATTATTGTGCTAAATCATTTGTTTATCTTTGTAAATAAAGTGAAATAACTTTAATGATTAAATAATTATGATTTGTTCCTGTAAAAAGATCTTATCGTAGAATCATAGAATCGTTAACGTTGGAAGGGATCTCTAGAGGTCATCTAGTCCAACCCCCTGGACACACAGGGTCTTCTAGAGCACATGGCACAGGGCTGCATCCAAGAAGGTTTTGAAGATCTCCAGAGAAGGAGACTCCACAACCTCTCTTGGCAGCCTGTTCCAGGGCTCTGACACCCTCACTGTTAAGGAACTTTTCCTTAGGCTCCTGTGGAACTTCTGATGCTTCAGTTTGCAGCTGTTTCCTGTAGTTCTCTTGGTGGCCACCCCTGAAAAGAGGCCGGCCCCATCCTCCTCACTGCCTCCCTTGAGGTA
>JAWLRI010000811.1:1769541-1781888 GCA_034781795.1 Crypturellus tataupa | reverse complement strand
GGTCAACCTGTCGTCCACCATGACGCCCAGGTCCTTCTCAGCAGAGCTGCTCTCCAGCAGGTTGGTCCCCAGCCTGTCCTGGTGTCTGGGGTTATTTCTCCCCAGGTGCAGGACCGTGCACTTGGTCTTGTTGAACTTCATGAGGTTTCTCACCGCCCAGTTGTCCAGCCTGTCCAGGTCCCTCTAGACGGCAGCGCAGCCCTCTGGTGTGTCAGCTACTCCTCCCAGTTTGGTGTCATCAGCAAACTTGCTGAGGGAGCACTCCATCCCTTCATCCAGGTCATTGATGAATAAACTGAACAAGACTGGACCGAGGACTGACCTCCGGGGGACACACTAACTACAGGCCTCCAACTAGACTGATCACAACCGTCTGGGCTCTGCCATCTAACTAGTTCTCAATCCACCTCACTGTTCACTCATCTATCCCACACTTCTGGAGCTTATCCAGGAGGATGCTGTGAGGGACAGTGTCTAAAGCCTTGGTGAAGTCCACGTAGATGGATAGAGAGGACCACTCTCCTCTCATCTAGCTAGCTAGTCACTCCATCATAGGCTATATTCAAGCATGATTTCTCCTTGGTGAATGCATGCTGACTACTGAGTGCTTTCCCGTCCTCCACAAGTTTGGAGACAAGAGCCAGGATGAGCTGTTCCATCACTTTTCCAGGGATGGAGGTGAGGCTGACTGACTTGTAGTTGCCTCCTCCTTCTTGCTGTTTTTGAAGACCCATGTGTCATTGGCCTTCTTCCAGTCCTCAGGCACCTCCCCCGTTCTCCAGGACCTTTCAAAGATGGCTCAGCAATAACATCCACCTGCTCCTGCAGGACTCTTGGGTGCATCCCGTCAGGGCCCGTGGATTTGTGGGTATCCAGTTTCCTTGAGTGCTCTCTGACCCAATCTTCCTCTTCCCAGGGCAAGTCTTCCTCTCTCCAGGCATCTTCTCTTGTCTCTCTAGATTGATTCCAGAGGGCTGCCCTTGGTAAACACTGAAGCAAAGAAGGCATTCAGTAACTCTGCTTTTTCTGTGTCTAACCAGGGCACCCACCCCACTCACAGCAGACCCACATTTTCCCTAATCTTCCTTTGCCATTGATATCTTGAAATGTTTTACATGATCTTGAAATGTTTTACATTAATTAGCCAAGTAACTGTGATGAATTAACAAAAAAAAAAATCTGTAAAGTAGAATTTAACATTATTATTTAATCTTTAGACAACTTGAAGGTAAAGAGACTTTAAGGGATTATAAATTGCTATAAGTTTTGATAAGTGAACCAAAAAATCAAAATGTGTCAGTACATTATGGCTACCTTGATGTGGAAGAAACATTCACATTAAGCAAAAATATTCCCCAGTGGAAATAGGAGATATAGTGTTATCCAAGAAGTATTTTTTTTCTTTTGAGTGATTTGACTTCAACCTTTCCAGTACCATCTAAAATATTTCTGTTCTTTCTATAGTCCATTCTAGGCTAAAAAACATTGGTGTTTTCATATCAAATAGAGGCTTAAGATAAAATGATTTTGGAGGTATGCCATATTGAATTACAGACTTCCTTCTACTTCCTACATACAATTTCCCCCCCTTTAATTGTGTTAGGGAAAGGGGAAGCTTGTAGAAATACGGCAGATTGAAATTCTGCTAGGCCATTTCCCAGGAAAAAATGATCCCCATTCTTTTCAGCGACATTTGCAGGCAACTTCTTTGGAGGCTGAAGCTGAAATAGGAAGCCTGTTTCAGGAAAGGATAGCCCTTTTCTCTCCTTTTCCAAAGAGTACTAGGGCCAGGGTTTACTTCTACTCTACAGAAAATAGAACACCTTGAAGATTAACTCATCTCTGTCATCTCTAAGTGTGCTTTTGGTTCAAGAACTGATGATTTATTAGCTTGAGTGGAAGTAATTCACCAAAGATTTGCTGAAAGTTATCTTCTATGACAGGCAGAGAGGATGTATTATATTATATATATGATGGAAATGGTATAAATTGCATATCATTTTTTCGGACTGTGAACATAGTATCTACTTAAAATATTGTTAGCTTCTTGCTGTTATATTTTTAAAATACGTCTAGTCCTGCTGTCTCCAGACAAAAGGTATCTCTCTTTAAGACAAAAAAATGCAGCTCCATTCCACTGTAGTGATAATGTATAAGATATACTGCATTATACCAAAGAAAACTGTAAGATTAAGAGAAAATGACAACTGCTTTAGTCGTATTTTTGATGAACCAAGTCTTCATTTCCAATTTAAGTAGCAAACATTAAAAATACCCAGAATAGCTCAGCAGTTTAAAACCATCCTGTCTTGGCATTTTGTTTTCTTCCTTGAGTGTATCTTCAGGAAGAATTAACATTTTGATACAACATTCCTTGTGGATTTGCAGTGGTTAAATCAATAGTTAATGAGGTTCGTCGTATAATTTGAGCTGCTAGTTTGTTTATGCTAGACCAACTTTATCCATACTCCAAACAAATTATCTCTTATAATCACCAGCCTGAAGATAAATCTCTAAATGTTTTTCTGATGATAGTGCTGTGGTTGGCAGGTGTTAGAAGTGCCTCCCAGGGACAAAGATTGAAGATAGGCTTGTTCTCACAAATCCTTCAGGCGAGGTTGTTTAGCTTTCTCTCCTGTCATCTGCAGAGGAGCCTTGTATGGTGCCCTGCTAATGAAATCTAATAGGCAAAGGTCATATATCTTTATGAAGAAAAATGCAAAGCTGGTGAGTGATAAATGTGCTCCACGGGGTTCAATGGACGATGCTCAGCAATAAAATCTGTATTTAGACAGTGTTTCAGACTGTTCAGCATAGCTTTATTCTTTGTGCCTTAACTACTTTTTATAACAATTCTCATTACCAGGAATGTGATTAGATAAATATAAAAATAGTTGAGTATGGCTGCAAACTTGGCTGCATAATAAAACAATAGGTGGGGACTTTAACTGGAGAATTCATTTTTAGTTTTGATAGCATAAAGCATAAGATGGTTCCCCAAAAAGACTAAAATACCTAATTTAAATATGAAAACTCTTTCAACGAATAATAGAAGCATACCAGATAGTCTGAAGATTTAGGTGGATTCTGGATTCATAGAGATGTAAATCAAAACTGTCTTTGTTGAATATCAAAATGTCAAAAAACATGGAATGGAAGCAATGCATTCAGGTATGAGAGTGTGTATAAAACTTTTAAAGAATGCAAATCAGTCCCTTTAAGAAATTGCTAATCTGAAGTCAGAAGGAATTAAATAAACCAGATATTGTTGAATCACTGCTGTTTTTGGAGAAGTTACCAGTTCATTTGCTATAGTTATACTGCTGAGCTAAGAGACAGTTCAATAAATCAACTCAGGCTTGATGGATTCTACAAACCATTGCAATGAGCGCATAGAAGAAGAGAGAAATCTCTTAGTATTCCCTCTTTGACAAAAGGGTATGCAAAGAGCCTGAATGGATGAATGGTTGATTAATTTTGCCAGAAATTTTCTTGACAGCCAGAAATGTGCTTTTCCATTTCCATGTTTGCACGGGAGTTATATTGTAAGGTATGAATTATTGCATATAAATTTACACCTGAGACTTAGCTGGCTGAAATAGGCATCTTGTGGTCACTGTATATGCTTGTGATGTTTCTGTGTGTTTTAATTCATCACTTTATCAAATCACCCTTTTGCTTCATTAATCAGTCAACAGTGAAATCAAATATAGTATGTGATTAAATATTAACCTTGTGACCAAAGTGATATATGGTGTCTTTTTCAAGAATATTGTTCAATTGCTTTACAAGCTCCTGAAAAAATAGATGGAAATTTTTAACACAGGGTCAGAAATAATATAAGGGAGATTAAAAAGATTATTACTGTTCTGTCTATACATGGCCTATTGACTGCTAAGGTATGATAATTCTTTATTTTTTCTTCTGAAGCCGTTAATTTATTAAATTGGGTATACAATATTGAACCATAGTGATCTTTTCCTCTGCATTCTGTATTTATTTCAGGTGTATTTTGTATAGAGAATGTTTGCTTTTAAGGGTGTAGCATGAGCAGATCCCTTGATTCCTTTGCTTCTATTCTTTGGATATTTGTAATTATGGTTTCAAAATAAGAGACCTCTCTTTCCAAGCAGTTTTCTCCAGAAAAACATGTAAATACTTCTTCCTTCAAAATAAATTAGTGGGAATACATTTTAATGTTGTGAGAGTACATTTTCCTGTAGTTCCTTGCTTGTAGGCAAAAGTCATATCATTAGTATTGCAAGTTTTCTGGATTGTCCCTTTAATTATTTTACAGAGGTGCAGTTTAGGAGAGGCACCTGAAGAAAGATGACAACATTTTAGCCTCTAAATTTCAAAAGAAACTTTGTATGTATTTTGCTATATTTTGTGGTTTTGACCCCCAAACTACTTCAGTTGTCAACAAAGCTAAAAAATGGTTATTCTGTTCATCTTTGAGACACAGTTATATTACAGTAAACATCCATTAATAAATGGAGAAATTACAAGCTCTTTAAATCTCTTCCCTTGAAAATAGAAGTAAGTAAGGACTTTCCACTTCATCTCGCTAGGTTAGATGATCCCTTTTCGGATTCCTGTGCTGCAGCTAAACTTTATCTCTTACAGGCTTCGTGAGAACAGACATCTAATATCTATATCATCCCAGGGCATAGCACAACAGTGTGCACACCATTATCTATATTTGTATCCCTAGGCTAAGCATTTAAATGTTTGTCTCATGCAGGAACTACAACGCCTTATCAAAACGACTCCTATCCTGGTTTATCATGTGCTTTGAACATACGCTCAGGGAGCTGGCTGAGTGCTCTCTCCCATGAGAGGGCATGGAAAGCAGGGAGTTTTTGAACTTTTTGTGTTTCTGGGACTAGGCTCATAGAAAGAATCAGGAAAGTTTTGCACCTCAGACCAAGGGTTATTTGCTTAGGGGTAAGAATTGATGTCCTTTCAGGAGGAGGTAAAATCCGAGTAGTAATCTTAGGTAGTGATTGCTGCTGAAGATGGGTAGTCATCCACTGGGGCAATGAATACTCCAAGTTAAATAGGCCGTTATGGTATCCTTTTGATAGGTGCAGACATAGTATTTCGTCTACTAAATTCAAAGATGGCTGGTTGTCTCATCTAGCTCCAAAAATGTGGAATAATGTAGCTCATGTTTGGCTAGATAATTTTCTTCTGGAATTTTCTAAATGAATTGAGAATTTCCAGGCTTTCTTTGAAGTTCTGAGCTGTGCTGAGCATCTATCAGACACTGACATATGGATGACTTCAAGTTGAGCAGTTGACAGATCAAAATGGCACAGCTGTGATTTTGAATACAGAGAGTTTGCACTTGTATCAAGTGAGGGTAAAAGCTGTTTAGCCAAGGTCCCCATTCATAAATTGTGGATCACTGTTAAAATTAAACAGAAAAGATTTTGGTGCTGTAGAAAAGATTCAAGCTTAGTTTCATTGAGCAAGGTGTGATAATTTCTGTTATTATAGCTGAATTCTTCATTTTTGCTATATTCTTTAATTATACTGCCTTCAATAAAAATAAAGTATCCTGTGAAATCATAACCATCGTCTGTAGTAAATGATGAGGTCAAACAGAAATTCATCACAAGGTCGTGTCTCAAAATGCTATCCTTTCTGCTTAAGTTTCTTCCTAATCTTATTTATAACTAATTCAAGCTCAGGATGCCTGAAGTCAAACTTATAATGTAATAGGGGCCTCAACAGAACTCAGACAACTATTCTTCTGCATCTTGTTTTCTAGTTGCTTTTTAGAAACTTTGGGCAGCAGCTTTAATTAGCAACATTAGCATTTTGTTATTTATGAGCTCAGAATGTGTGAGAATAGCAGAACTGCTGTTTGGTAGATTGAAATGTACACTAGAAAAAAAAATCTTTACTTACAGAAACAGTGAATTTTCTTACAGCATTTTCACCAGTAATGTTGACACACACAAAAGAAGAGGTAAAATATTGCATATACTCTTGTATGACTCTGGAGTAATTTCATAAACACTTACATTGTTTGTACTTTTTCCCCTTCTTAGTGACCTTACCTGAGAACTTTTTAAAAAAATTGACTGTCTTTCTCGCTTTTTCGCTTTTTTGTTCTTTTTTTTTTTTTTCTTCAGGAGGGGGGCATCTAGTAATTAGCAGAATTTACAGCAAATGGCACACAGACTGCTAGCTCTGCATGTGTGCTATAACATTGGTGTTTACCCTATTATATTGCAATTTAAGTATGTCATAAAGTTTTATCAGTGATCACGTAGAAAGAAACTGAAATACAGAAGTATTGACCATGAAATATTAAGAGGATACGGTGAGAAGCAGTATGCATTGGCTTCTGGATCATGATAATTGCTTTGATTATGGAAATTTTAATGTGATACAATGATATTCCTCATTTATATTTTGTGATGGTTGGGTATTTTTAGCAAATGAGTTGTCAGCAGAAAGGCTTCATTAGACCCATCAGGGTATCTGCCCATGAATAACGAATCCCAAACTGTACTGACAGTTTCCTTGAGCCAAAATGATGGAGCACCTCTGACAAAAGCCATATTGTGCTCTCCATGTGAGAAGTGTGAAGAACAAAAGAGACAGTTTGTTCTTAATTCGGTCAGGTTAATATTGACACAGTTAGCTCAGAAGAATCAGAAGTGTGTGTAATGTACATTTACAGCGATCACTTGGGTAATTGACTGTTTGCTGTCATGAATCGGAAAGTGTTACTAGAGAGAGGGAGAAATTACAAATTCTCTTTGAGTATTTCTCAGAGATGTTTCTTCTTTTACATGATCATTGTGTTTGCAGTCATGTTAATGGTTCGGCTAAAAGCAAGATTCCTGTAAGAAAATGAAGTTTCAGAGTAAGAAAGGTAATTTCTGCCAGTAGTATGCAGCCTACACAAAATTTGCATAGCATTTCACAATAGAAATGAATAATAACAAATCATATTCAAATATGTTCAGAAGTCAGTGTCTTTTCTAAGCAATAGTTTACTAGGATAATAGAACAAAACCTGTCATTTTGGAATGTTCAGTCTGTTTTTATGTTGCAGTACTGCATGAACTTTCTATATATATTAGATGAAACAAATGAAAAAATTATTACATATGCTAAGTTACTAGATTTTTCCACCATTTGTATTGCTGATAACTATATTGCCAATCCACTTGTAAAATATATTTAGATTCTATTTATTTCAAATGCATTCCAAATCAAGTATACTTACTGTCTGTTCTGTTTTTATAGGCTATTTAAGGGCATTATGGCAACGAATAAAGCTTATGCATGCTGTTTACCTGCTGTGCACTGTACAAATATTAATTTTTAAGTCAACACAAAATAATGAACTAAGAGAAAATGCAAAAAAAAAAGAACGGCTGCCTGACCATTGTTTGGTGGTATCTCAGTGTCTTTTTACTACACTATTTCATCAACAGCATATTTTACAGTGCTTATGATTAATTTGGGATGTAGCAGCTTAAATGTTGAAATGATTAGCATTTTTCCTTTTCTGAAGAAAATGTTTTATTTTCTGTTAGCATTTACAATACATGCAGCGTTATGTTTGTTTACTTAAGTTTAGCAAATTTCTGGAAGAACCCATATGTCTACACTTTCAATATATAGTTTGCTAATTTATAAGAGTTTCTTGTTTATGGAGTCTTTATTTATTTGAATGTTTGAATACTTATGAAAGTGGTGTTTGAATTATGTAGTTTGTATTAGTTAAAAGACTAAACTTTGTGAATGTCGGAGGTTTTTTTCTTAGCTAAGATAAGTTTAAAAATATATTAATTGCTTTAACAAAATTACCTTCATTTATTTTAAAAAATAATTAATTTAAAGCTTTGATTAATAATCTGGTTAACAAAAGAAAGATAATGAGGTAGATCATGGTGCTATTAGATGCATAATTTGATCTTTCTTTTATCAAGTAGTTTAGTTAATAGCATTTTCCGTCACGTTTGTTCTCTGGCTTACTCTTTGATGAAATTTGTACATTACTTGTGTTTCCTTTAAGCACACCTGCCCTCAGCGTGCTGCGTGGTGCTAGCGCCTCAGCCCCTTCGCTGTAGCTCTGTGGGCTTGCTCGCCGCTCGGTAACAAGGCTGGCTGCCTGCCACGTGCTGCCTATTGCGCTCTGCGGCTCTGCCAGCCTCGGCACTTGTTCCAGCGTGCCGGAACAGCCCCTGGTTTTGAGCATGTCGGGCAAAACCCGCTTCTCAATGGGCAAGAAGTTTGTAGTAGTGACTGTGAGAGGAAGCTGTTGCTGTGTGTTTGACCTGTTTTATGAAGATGTATTTTGGAAATACTCATGTAGTTTTTGTGCTAATTGATTTTGCTATGTTGCACACGTTAGGCGTATAATCAGTGCTCTTAGATTGCATAAATGAAGGTGATACTCTTTGTTTTCAACAGAGCTCAATGCTGAAAAATTCATGAATGTAAGTAACAATGATTCTCTTGCAACTATTGCAGTTACTGTGAGCCTAACACATGAAATCAGTTATTTTCAAAATAACTTTCTAGTCTTAAATCACAGTTCAAGGACTTTTGTATGGCCACTTTCAGGCTTCCCTTGTCCCGCCAGACATGAAAGCAAATGAAGATTAGTAGTCTAGTTTCTGAGGTACCAGTAGTATTTTGAAAAAAAAAAAAAGTTTATGACAAATATGCAAACCCAACTTTGTTTACTTTTGTGAAAAAGAAAAAGAAAAATATGTAAATGTATAACTATAGGCATCCTGATCTCTCACAAGTCATTTGTTTGTTGATATTGTTATAAATTACCAACTCAGAATCTTTTAAAAAATTATTTAAGAATGAGTAATATTAATGTGATGTGAGTAATAGTAAGATCGAGGGCACGTGAGAAATGCAGGGAACCTCGGGTAGCCGGATCAGGTAGTGATGCAGGCAGTACAGACCTGCTAGTGTTTAAGTTAGTGTGGTCCAGTGCAAAGCTCTTCAGTTCAGCTGCTCCAGCAGGGATTTATATTTGAGAACTTCCTCACGTACAGCAGAAACCTATTGATCTCCATTGCTGAATCACTCTTCCAGTGTCTCTCTTGACCCTACGATGCAAGGTGGCAGAAAGCAGGACACAATGCAAATTCAGGCTTGCTACAATGGCCATTTCAGTTCTTTCCTTCTTGCTCCGACTGGAAAAACCGACCTTCTCCTTACCTTTGAGCACTTACTCTGCTTGAGTTGGCTGTGAACAGGTAGCTGGGATGAGCAGCTATCAGGGATACTCAGGTGATTTTGAATCTGCTGTAGTGCAGGATTTTTATTCCAATGCATTGTGATCATCCCAGCTGCTTTTAAGCTTGGGTAACTGCAGTCACTTCTATATGCCCAGGCACATTTTTGTGCTTTTATAACATACCCAATACTTAAACCTTCATAAAAATATCACTGTTTGGGCATACAGATCTTGTTCATAACAATTCCTCCCCTATTCAGATTTCACATGTGAACGTTCACCAGCAAACTGACAGCTCAATTTTGTTTGTGCAGTACTCTATATAAAGTTCACATATAACTCATTGGTAGGTACTATGCAAACATCAAAGTGGAACTTCATGTCTGAGCTAGAAAAAAAAAGAAAATCCTTGTCAAAATGTTTTGAAATTAGAAAGATTTTTTTAAGTCTAACTTAAAAGGAGGGAATACATTTTGTGGACATTTTTGAGCAGATTAATAAATAGTATTTGTATACAAGTAACTAAAACAGTAATTTATCAGGTAGGAGACAGATGTGGGGAGATAACATGCCAATCTGCATATACAATTGTGTTGTGTTCATGATGAACTGCTGTTTATTCAGGGTCAGTGTAGCTTAGCAGCATCAGAAGAACTATTACAGCATATGACATTGTGCTTAGCAAGGAGACAACAATAAATTAACTCAAATATAAACAGCAGAAACATGAAAAGGAATAAAATCCTGAGACTTTGTTCATTATTTTGCTGGCAGTTGTCAGACCTCAGAAGTGAAGACAGAGATTTGTATTTTGTGCTTTATGCCCTCAGGTCAGAAAGAGCAATGCATTGTTTATGTTGTAGAATCTAAATGACTTTGTATAACCCTGATCGAAGTGTAAATGAGAACAGGAACAATAAATATAGTGTTTGCATTCATTCTATGCATTTTTATTGGATGCAAATAGCCATAGTGAAGCAAACTAGTTTTAAAATCTGTTTGTACCAGAAATGGCTATTTTTTTTAAAGCAGACTGCAGTTTTGACAAATGAAAAGAATCCTGCTATCAGTTAAAGCTGTTGATATGTCTTAATATTCCTGGCTGTTTTCATTATAGATCTGGATGAAAATAGCAATGAAAGTGTATTGTTGCTTAATATATTATTTCCCACCATTTTTCAGGACTGTGTGTTACACAGGAGTCTCCTTGGTGACCTGAAAGCATTCATAGATAAATACGGGTTTGATGTACTTGTCATTTTGGCCAACTATTTATCAGATGAGGAGGAAACAAAACGACAAATAGCAGTATATTCAGAAAACTTAGAACTGGGCAATCAAGTAAGTACCTGGAAGGAGAATCACATAATATCTTTTCTGAAAAAATATATACTTTAAAATATGATGATAATCTGTTGTATAGTTAAGGGAGGGCTGTTAAGTTGGCTGGCCTGTGAGTAGTGATTTGAAATAACTGTACTATTTGCATGATGCAAAATAAAAGATTCCAATATTAATGAATACTTCAGACCAGTCAAACAGAAGAGTAAATGCTCACAAGAAATACAGAAAGAGAGAAAAGGGAATTTTCAATTTATCTAAACTAGATTTTTTTTCACACTTGTTTTGACTTGGTTTTGTATTGTGTCCTGTCTCAGGGAGTTTTCTGAAAATGAGACATGAACAAATGCATTATGGAAGCTGATAACAAGATTTATGTGTATTCATCTCTAAAGAATTTATACTCTAAAATTCGCCAGATTATTACTAGAATTTTAGTTTTCCAAAGACAGATGTGTTTTTATTTCATGATGCTCATCCACAAATGGTAAAAAATTACCACTCTGACAACTTCCTCTAGCTTTTTCTCAGTGTTAATGCGTCTGGTTTTAGGGACAGATTCCCTAAATCTTAAGGACAGATCCTATAACATATATATATATATATCCTATAACATATATATATTCCTAAGGACAGATCCTATAACATATATTTTCTATTGAGCCTAATTTTTAATACTTCATTTATTTAAGCTTAACAAAAAGATCATTACAACATAATGGTCAAGAAACAGATTAACAGTCATGTCTTTGTTACCTAGTGAAGCAGACCTTACTCTGAGATTGCAACAGTTTTTGAAACATCCTATTTTTTAACAGATATGCTGTGAATTAGAAGAATGTCAGAATCCTTGTTTGGAGCTGGATCCTCTAGAATGTGGATGTGACCAAATTCTCATTTATCATCAAGAAAATTCTTTGGTGACCTGTGACCAAATCTTTCTTCTAATTAAGGAAGTTATAAATAGAAGACAACCAGAAATGGTGTCAAACAGTAGAACTTCTTCTACTGAAGCTGTTGCTGGGAGTGCACCACTTTCACAAGGATCTTCTGGTATTGTGGAGTTATATGGTTCTGATGTAGAACCACAACCCAGTTCTGTCAATTTTATAGAAAATCCTCAAGATATGAATGGATCTATACCAGCCCATGTTGATGTTAATGTAGATCTTGTGAGTCCAGACAGTGGATTGGCCACTATTAGAAGCAGCCGGTCTTCTAAGGAGAGCTCTGTTTTTCTTAGTGATGACAGCCCTGTTGCAGAAGGTGCTGCTTCCCATCACAGTCTTCTGCCTGGTTTTGATTCCTATAGCCCTATTCCTGAAGGTACAATAGCAGAAGAACAAAAACCACACTCTAGAAACAGCAGTGATAACTTTGATCTTTTCAATTTTGATCTAGCACCCGTGGTTACAGCTCCATCTGAGTCATCTTCTCGTTCTGTTGACTGTTCCCCAGCAGATGACTTTTTTCTTAATAGTGATTCATCAGAAGGACAACCACCCACTGTGCAGAAAGAATGCAATGAGGCAAACCTACTAGAAAATGACATAGCGAATTATTCAACTAACTTGCTAATGACAACAAATGAGGAAGACAATTTAGCTGAATTTGATGGGAATCAAGAAGATATATGTGAGAAAACTGCAAGCTTGATTGATTTGATTGAAGGTGATTCTTCTTCACCTGAAATGTTAAAATCTGCTGATGCAAGAATCCCACCAACTCCTATGAACAGCCTGGTAGAAACTTCACCATTAGATAATGGGCAGCCTTT
>JAWLRI010000811.1:1753490-1769441 GCA_034781795.1 Crypturellus tataupa | reverse complement strand
TGGGCAGCCTTTGTTTTTTCCACAAGATGTAGTAAAAAAAATTAATGAAATGGATAGCACAAACTATTCTCAGTCTCGTGTTAGGTATGGGAGCTGGTGGGATGGCTTTGACTTGGAGGCCAGAAATGATGATACATGGAGTTCAAGTGAGCAGGAGTCTGTATTTCAGAGCCCTGTTTTATGGAAAGATTGTAAAGCAAGCCCCTTGTTACGGGAACATATTGAAAGAAGAGCTTCAGATTCTGTATTTTTGCAAAAACAGCCAAAGCAAGTGGAATACACAAGATCAGGTCTCTGGGATAATCAGTTTAAGCAAAATAATCAGAACTTAGATAAAGATGAGAAAAACATTGAACATTCATGCTTGCAAACTTCTTCTTTGATGGAGACAGAGCAAGAGCTGGATAACTTTACTGACCCATGGAAGGCAGATCAGCCATTACCCGTGGTATCAGATGTGTGGTATACTGGTGAAAGGAAAGGTGGTGAACAAGCTGGCAATGCTTATGAAGTCTGGCCTAGGTTTGATGCTGAATCCTCAGAAAATGTGTGGAACATGCCCAAACTGGACAGGGAAAAGAAATCAATGAATAACCCAGAGGAATGGGCCATATCAAAAACTAGCTTATCAGATTCTTCAGATATTGTAGCAGACGGTGAGACCGATAATGCACCTATTCAGGTGTCTCCAGAAGCCTGGGATAAAGAGAGATTCTATTCAGTAGAAGAATATGGAACATCTGAAAATACAAATTCTAATATTAACAATATGCAAAACAATTTAAAGTTACAAACAGAGGAAAAAAATCTATTAGTTGGTCCTAAACATAGACCAAAACATTTTGAAAATATAGAGACCTGGAATTTATATGATAAAAACATCAGGAAAGAAGTAACAGAAGTAGTGGTGCCATGGGAAGATACCTTCTTGGCATATAAATGCTCAGACCTTAGCTCATCACACATTGGTGAAGATTTAGTTGTTTCTCCACTAGATACCAATTATTCAACATCTGACTCATATATATCACCTACGTACGTGGGAGATGAAAGAGAAGATGAAGACAAAGATTTTGAGAAAGAAGCAGTAACTGATAAATTTATAAATCCAAATTTAGATGAACCAGAACTACTCGAGAAAACAGATGAGGAACCATTATCCCCTAGAAAGATGCCCTTTTCAAGCTCTAGAAACACAACCATTTGGAACACACCCTTAAATAATGAAACCCACTTAAAAGAAATAAATTCTGAGATTACTGGTCTTTCTGCCACTGGTGCACCTGTTCTTAATTCAGAACAAACAGTTAATCAGTATTTTTCAACTGAGAAGAATACTGATGAAAATAACTTTCCTATCTCCCAAAACAGAAAAATAATACCAGTATACAGTCAAACAGTGAATGACTTGTCACCATCACAGAATGAACTAAATATTAGATGTATATCTGAAAATGTAGAAGTGGTGAGCAGTGTTCCTACAGAAGACACAGACGCTTCTACAACCGCTTCAGATGCTGGTGATGATTTGAACTTGAAAGTATTCGACTTAGGAAGTAAGGTACTGGGTAGAGAAGAAACACAAAACACTGCTGTTGATGATGAAAAGATGGATAGTTGGCAGTCAGTGCTGAAGCCAAACTCACGGAGTTTACAGACAGAGCAGAATTGTGAGGAAGCCTGGAAGAACTACAATACTGTTGTCTCCTCTCAGGAAGGAAAAGAGGAATTTAAGAGAATAGATGAAACAGATGGACAGCAAAATATTAGTGACGTTTGTAAGAAACCAATGCAAGATGACAGTGAATCTTCATGTAATGCTGATTCAAAAGAAAATAGGTCAATGTGTGAAGTTCCCAGCTCACTAGAGGAAATGCGGAATAGCGTTAGTCTGGAAGCTTTAGACAGAGGGAACATGTCATTCTCCAATGACAGTAATTTAGTCAGTCAGGAAGATGGGAATGAAGTATTACAGGACAAAGCAGAATCTTCTTCAAGTGCTTCTGAGGAAGATAGAAATTATGAACTTTTTGATGACTCCAAGCAACAAGACTACAGTTATTGTGAAGCATCATCTGAGAAAGATGAAAAGGAGACAACAGTGATAGATCATTCACTGAGTCCTGAGACGGAGAGTATCTCTGAAAGTTCTGATAGAGGTAGTAATAATCATGAAGAAAATTCTAAAGTGACTGGCAACGTAGACATCTGCAGTGATTCTGGGGAGAGCGGTTCTCACTCAGCCACATCAGTTCCTTTGATGAATGAAGTAGCAGAAGTGCAGAGGGAAGAGAAAAAGTGCTTACATGACGTGGTTCCTAATAATTTAGGTCTCTGTAATGCTGAGTATTCTAAAGATAGCCCAGAACTGGACAGCATTCATGAAAAATCTTTCATAGACGAGTCTCCGCAAGCTAAATTTCGGAAAAATACTTCTGAGTATGTCAGTGTTCCTGACATTACACATATGTCTTTGGTTAAAAATCAAATAGATGCTGGAAGAAATGAAAGTTCTGAAAATATAACATCTGCTAATAATCTTTTTGGGGAGGAGTTTGTGACACTTCATGACAGTTTTCCCCAAATTGCATGGAATTCACAGCCAGATGAAGATTTGCAATCTCCTGGAACTAGTCCTGAGGCAAGTGAAGTCCTTGAAATGGCAAACACTACAAGTAGCATTTCTAAAGATATACAGATCAAAAGTTATTTAGAAGAAGATAGTATATGGAGTGATTCCATAAATGATTATACACATTCAAGTGGAACAAGCCCTGATTTAAGTGATGCGTCTGTGAATGCATGGGGAGACCTTCCAGTTGCTACTCATCCAAAAGACAGTAAAGATACGTGGGATTTTACAAATGGTAAGAAGCCTGAGGAAGTTCATAAAAGAAGAGAATTTGGGAATGAATGTCAAGAAGGACTTGAAACAAGCACTGAACACAAAATTCCTAAAAATTTAGATTTTTGGAATGCCCATGTAGATGATGATACTGTGTCTTCCTTGTCAAGTCCTGGAATAAATGAGGATTCAGAGAGTTCAGATACATGTCCAGCAGTGATTAGTGAAGATTCCATGTGTGAAAAAAAGAAGTACAGTGCATCTGAAATTGAAGAGGATTATTATACACAAAACAATGCAGTAAGTCTTGAAATGGATGAAAACAAGGTGGGAGAGGTGGTTCGGGCAGGCATCTTAAATGAGAATTCTGAAGCAATTAGAGCTGAGAATATATCAAAAGTTGGCTTGACTATAACTGAGTCTGATGAGGTTTCCAAACACTTACAGCACTGGGAAACACCTCAGGAAAAAACTCATGAGACTGTTTTCAGTGAAGGAACAATTACTGCAGAAGACTCATGTTGGCATCAAGTTGATGAAGATACTACACCGACTTTTGCAGTTGGTGATAAAGAAGAACAATCTGTAAAAGCTTTAGATACATGGAATATGCCACTGGAAGCTGATTTAAGATTTGAACCAAAGTTCACAGTAGAAACGTTTGCTTTTTCAGGTGACAGTTCAGAAGGGTTGAAGTCACAAAGCTGTGAAGAAAAGCCAATGGAAGATCAATATTCTACTTCAAGTGCTTCTGTAGCAAAGCAGTTAATAAACAGTAATCAGGACTCCTGGGGACCACCTGTATCAAATGAAGAGCTAGAAGATGCACCTTTCACTGATACGAGGAAGGAAGGAATTCAGGATCCCTACCCATACAGCAGTGAAAAGGAAAATGAAAAACTAGCACAGGTTATGGATATTCATGATAGTCAAATAAATCAAGATACTGTAGAGTTCAAACAATTTGATCCTTTCATACTAGACCAAAAAGAAAGTGACTTATTGGAGCAGTCTCTTCCTACACATGAGGGAGAACAGCTGACTCCACAAAATCTTTTTTCAGAAGATTATGAACCAAGTATGTCAAATGCGTCAGTTCAGGAAAACCCAGTGCTTGCTCAACCAAATGAGAGTGAGACAGATGCAACTCTCATTCCTCAAGAACAACAACTGAATACCTGTGACACATTAGAAATGCACAACTCCCTGTCAGGTGCTTTCACTGTAGAAGACTTATCTTTTGAAATGACAGAGAAATCAAGTCCAGGGTGGAATATATTAGTTCCCCAACCTGCACTTATTCCAGATATTTTACAGGATAAGACCCAAGAAAGTAATCATCTGTTTTCAGTGAAACCTGATCTGTGGACTAATGCTGAACAGCTTTTCAGTTTGAAAGGAGACAGTGAAAATCCTGATATCTTAAGTCACTGTGACCAAGACAATAGTTCAGATGCATCAACCAGTCCAGATGTGTGCCAGGAGTATGATGCTAGGCATGCCTCTCTCACATCTTCTCAGACTGAGGTGGAGCCTGAAGACAGTCACATGATTTGCACATTGTCAAATATGAGTAGAAAGGTAGATTTTGATTCGAAGTCTCAGTTAGCAATGCAGAAGTTGGAAGCACAGTCTGAAAGTGACAATCCCAATTACTATGATCAAGGAAAGAGAGATGAATGCTGCCAACTAATCTCTTCTAATGTGCAGGAACCTTCTGCATTTGAAATTTTGGAAGAATATGACCCAGAAAGGAAACTTGTTACTGAGCAAATTGAGCCAGTTAAGATGCCCACTGAAGTTTTAGGAGTAACATCCTTAGATCCCAAAGATGTATTTCATGAAAGTCATACTGCTGCAAGCTATCAAGGAACTGAGCTTGATTCAGCTCAAACAGCGAACTCCCAAACATATTTTATTCCCAATGATTTCACTCTACCCAGTATGCCAGAACAAAGCTTAAAAGAAATAACTGCCTTGGCTGAAATAGGAAAATATTCTGATACTGACCAAACAACAATAAACAGGAGTGAATTAGACATAACAGATGAATGCATGGATAGATCTAAGACTGGGGTAGAAGGTAACATCAGTGACACATCTGTCACTGATATCCCATCAAGTACATGTACAAGAAACAACACATGGATGGCAGTGGGCAGTGAAACAGCAGAAAGGGAATCAAGTGCTAAACAGCTGTTCTCCAGATCTTCTCTGCCTGATGATAATGAAGACTATGACCATGATTCAAAGCATCAGTTCACTGAAGGCATAATAAAAGAACCCAAGCATAAAATTGAAAATGATGCTCCTCTGTTTAAGGGAACGCCTAGTGATCAATCGCTGGTGGTGTGCACTCCACCTTCCCTTGTATCTCTTGGTGCTGAACCCTCTGGCACCAGAGAGTGTGCTGAGGATGAGCTCTTGGTACAGAAGCCCTTTTGTGACAGTGGTTCTTTGGAAAAGCTTTTACCTCTATTTACTCCTCAGGAAGATGCAGAAGGCACCCTAGTGATGAAAGATAGTGATGTCAAGGATCAAGCGCCTGACACATCCACAGAGTGCCCTCAGGAAGATCTCCCATTGATGTCTCCACCCTTGAAGTCTGAAGTAGTTCCAGGAGCCTCTGAGATATTGAAAGAAATCAAACATGAACCAGAAACAACTGATCTCGACTCACCACCAGGTGGAGATAAAAGATCATCCGATGGTAAGCAAATCTATACTTCCAAACCGTGTTCATAGAGCAAGAAAAGAAATAAATATTTGAGTATTAATGGTGAATGGTGAAGCTTTTAGTGAAATTTCAGGTTTGTGTGCTTCCCTGGTGTACTTTGAGAAGATCTCTAACATCCTCCTTTTAGACTGATCTATAGCTTTTGAACTTTGAAACGGTGATATCATTTATGATGTTTATATAGGGCCTAGCACATGGGACACTGAGTCATTTGATCACAATGTTAATGTATAATCTTTAGCAGTAGTAATAATTATGATGTTATAAAGTTGAAGTACACATTAACAGAGGCTGTCAAAGCAAACTGAAAGACGCTATTTCTGCTGTACTGATTTAAAGAAATCGTGCTGACTAAAATAGTAATGCGAAAACTAAAAACAGTTTCTGTCTGCCTCTTTTTTTAGAAGCTGCCATCGACCCACTTTATAGAGAGAATAAGTCAAGAAATTCCTCTGAGAGCTTCGAACTGGAAAGTACGGAAGGTAAAGAAGATATGAGGATGCAGGTGCACCGAGATCGAACTTCACTGGAGATGGATTATATCCTTGTTACTGGGGAAGAAAATACACCTTCAAGGAAGGATACCCTTGAAACAAAAGGAAGCGATTTTGCATTTCAAGAACTTAATGTAGCTGAACAAACAGAATCTCATGAAGACTTTTCACCAGGCTCCTTGGATACATTTCAGGCAATTTCCATAATAAATGAAAGGGAAAGCCAGTGTGCTTGGGAGATTGAATGGGACTCTGTTAACTTAGCAGAGAAAAGTTCTTCTGTCATACCTCAAAAAGTGGATGATGAAAGGAGATCACCGGAAAACTGCGGGCAAGATGAGGGCTGGATTGTTTTGGACCAAACTGAAGCTGGTGGCATATCACCTGAAGAACTTTCTGCCGGATTAGAGACTGCAAAATCAGGATCTGAACATTCTGGCAAAGAACTGGAAGGTGTTGCAGAGCAGGAATCAGTTCTTGATGCTCAAGTGGAATATCAACTAGAAGCTCCCCTTCCTAAATCAGCTGAACATGAGGGCTGTTCTCCCTTGGACGATCTGACTACTGAGGATGAGAATATCGGAGGAACAGATGCCCTTCTGTTGCACGTGGTTGGTGGCGATGGTGTACGGAAAGCAAATTCTCAACAGAGACTCGGAAATAACATAGAACAAGAAATGGAGGAAGAAACCATGTTTCTCAGCAGTGAAAGAAAATTGAGTCAAAAATCAGGGTAAGGAAAAAGTGACCCATTTCTTTTCAGGGCCGTCTGTTCATCTAATATCAATGTTATTAAAGTATATGGGCTTATGAGTAGATAGCAGGATTCTCAAGGCTTAAGCAGTAATATTATTTACACAATTGAAGTATCACTGGATTGCTCACTTTGTAAGAAAAATCCCTGATTGCTTGATGTAAATCAAAATAGGATTGTTTTATAATGCAAAAACCTTGTAAGGCCTCTTCGTTTCAGGAAGAAGTCTGTCTTCCTTCTATAAGGTTGCATAGGCTTTATAATCTGCCCTTAAATCTGAAATCCTTGGCCAGGGAACCCCAAAAAATAGATATTGTTTGTGGTGCAATGCTGATGGTGGAAGTGAAGTCCTCCCTCTGGCTAGTGGGGAAATGCTGGAAAGGAAGATGGGCTGGAGCAGGGACCTGGAGTCAGAAAATGATGCTACTTATAAAGGAAGAAAAAAATGATGGGGAAAATTATTGTCCCTGTGTTTGCTTCCAAGCTGCAATGAGACCAAAGCAGCATTTCCTTCCTTTAGGACTGGATTAGGTGGGCAGTGTTTGCACACAGTGGAAATGCAGCTATTGTATTGACAGCATTGCTGCCCCCTGTCTCCCTGCTGAGCATTGCCAGGGGAAAAGGGAGTTAGCAGTGGTGTCTCCCTGGGCCCCAGTACCTGCAGCATTTTGGGGAAGGCGCTTCTGTTAGTGGGTCCACGGTTGCTACCTCTGCTAGGTACCTATAGGCTGTAAGGGACAGCTGGGGTCCCCCAGCAGGTCCATGGAGATGCAAGTGCAGAGGTCTGGCCTGATTGCTCCTGGACAGCTTCCACTCCAGTGCTGCAGCTCTGGATCAGGAGGCTGTCACCGAGTTTGTGCAGTAAATTTTGTGAACAGCAAAAGAAATTTACCAGCAGGAATAAAACTGAGTAGGGGCAACTAACTGCTTCATACATGTTTCTCCTTTTGAAATATGCTCACCCAACAGAACAAAAATGTGATACGAAATGTGATGTGACGTCATTTCTGTGAAATCTTGGATTGATTTTTGATGTTTCTTCAAGTTTCTCCCAAGTACTTGGGAATCAGCTGCATTTAGGATATACATCGTGTTTGCAACTTCTGTTATCTTCTTTTGATAAGTTTGCAAATTATGTTAGACTTTAACTTCCAATTTCTTTCCTAATAATTTGTCAGACTAGCAGTGGACATTTTTTTTTTCCTTATTGACAATACAACCGTCTGTGGCAGTATAACCCTGCTAACTGCACACAAAGATTCTAGTAGAAAAGTACAGCTTTCTGCTGACCCCAAAGAAAACAGTTCATATTTGATTAGGATTGTGTTTTGTGAGTCAGTAGATTAGTAAGTGTGCTTTATCTTTCCCTAGACCTGTTACAATACCTCTGCTGTTAATATTTTAATATAATTTTCAAAGACCATATCATTACTACAGAAAAGACTCTGTTATGGATGAGTTACTTTTAATCTCCAGCAAGTTTATTTAATCTCTAAAAATATATACGAGTCTCATAAACTCTGAGTTGTAGTGATGTTATTTGCAAGCTTAAACTTAAACATTTATAGGGCTTTAGGTTTTTAGACAAGATTTTGAATAGTGTACAAAATACAAGCATCCTTCCCTTACCTTAGCACACTGTCCCTACCTGGAATTGCTCCAGTCTGACTAGACAGATAGCACTGAGGACATTATGAGAGGGACTTTGTGTAGAACATGAACAGGTTTTGTTGATGCAGTTTTAGCACTCATTTCCCAGAAGAAAGACACAAATCTTAAGGAGGGTTAGCAGCAGATGAACACTTCTCAGCTTTCTGTGGTCTGAAGTAAACAAAATGCTGAGTGCTTGACCCAGAAACTATCTGAAGTAGAGCTGGATGACAACCTGTTGTTTCTGTTACATCCAGTCCTCCACATTTCCAGAGTCTGTTCTTGAAGGAAAAGTGGAAAACCTGAAATTTTACCCAAGAGAGAAGTTTGGAGGAAGAAACATAAACAAAAGTCGTTGTCGTGAATCCAAGGTAATGTGTTGTAAAGTGGTTTAGGATTTGAAGACTGAGGAAAACGAGTTGGTCTTATCTTGGGGTAGTCTGCTTGTTTAGGGCAAGCCTACACTCTGGAAGCATTCCTTCTCCACTAGCATTGCCAGGTTTTATCTGGGAGATCAGCAAAACCAACTCCCTTCCACAAATAAAGCTTTTCTTTTTTATTTTCCTCTTTTTTTTTGTCAAACCAACATTTTCCAGGGCAGATCTTTACCACCTCTGCTCACAACAAATGGTGATACAGGAAAGAGTTATTTAGAGGTGCAGGATAATTGTGGTCTTGCTAATCTCACTTGAAGAAATCAGCTGTCAACTCCTTTGTCTTGCAGAAAAGGCATTTTAAATTAAAAGCAGCCAGATGCTGACCCTGCTTAAGTCACACTGATTAATTACACGGAGGCAGTATCTCAGGGTTTTGGCTTGCCTTGCCTATATGCCAGTGATGCTAATGATTCTAGAAAGGAAAATCATCTTTGGTATCTGCTTTTAAATGATTTTAATAAATAAGCACAATGGAGCAGAGATAACTTTGAAGCAATAAAAGAGACCATGTAAGGACACATTAGAAAAGAATCTGATTATGAGCTTCTATTGAAGCACTAGAAAAATAGACCCAATGTGCATGGATTTATGTGTGTGTTTTCAGTTAGGCTCTTGTTTGTTTGTTTGTTTGTTTGTTTTGTGTATGTGTGTGGCTAGTAGGATGCTCTTTGCCATCATTAATGCGATTCAAAATATTGCTCTCTTGTGAGGATTTCATCTAGCAAGGATTGCTTTCATGTTGCAGTTTTCCCTGCATGTAAGTAGCCAATGTGCAATAGACTTGGAATAAGCTGGTGTCTTGGGTCAATTAGCTAATGGCTTCAAATTTATTAGGAGACAGCAGAGACACATGCAGATGTCCCTGCATATGCCCACAATGTGATCACAGACATTTTGATTCCTTTGAAATGAAGGTAAAAGCATGAAGAAATATTATAGTAGAAAGGGTAAAACACACACGAGAATAGTCGTTTTAGATTATATGTCAAATTTATTCAACCTCTTAACTACTGAACAAAACAGCAACTGATGTGGCTGATGTATGTAATTGGGAACACTTTCTAATCCATGTCACTGACATTTTTTAAAAACATAAGCTCCTCACTTAGCAGCTTGTAAGTCTGAAATTTACTTTCCTGTTTGGCCAAGAAAAGTTTAAAATAATGTGATACAGTAGAGCTATGTCAGCTCTATGACCGTTTATCACAGAAAGATGAGCCATCGTGGGAGAGAAGAAAAAAAAATATTTTTGTCTTGTACCTATTGCAAGAGAGCCCTTGAACTGCTTGATGGTACTCGTCACAAGGTTATAACTGCACAATTTACATCTTTTAAGAAGGTTTTAAGTGGAATTGAACCAAAGTATTAGGGTCTGGTACTAAGTTCTCTTAGATGTTTCCTTCTGCTAAAGTTAATATACTTTCACATTTTTCACTCAGCAAAGTTTATTGGATGCTTCACTAAGTGCTGCTTTTGCCAGCAGTGTGTTATTTCCTAGCCTATGCTTAAGCCTACTTGGTGCAAGTAAATTAAGCACCCTTAGACCAGCTGGATGACTGTTACCTCAGCAGGGATTGTTTGTTTTGTCAAGTAGTTGTTTAATGCAAATGGACCATTCTGGGACTAGACCTGTGACAGCTTGTCCCTGTGACAGTGCTCTTAAAATTGGCTACCGAATTGGAGTCTTCCTCTAATGCAGGCTGTGCCTTCCCCCAGGTCAGTGGAACACCGCCAGTGATTTTCCATAGCCTTCTGGTTCGGAAATAAATCTCCTTCAGAGGGCATAGAAATTAGATGTCTCAATTTAGGCATGTTCCTCACCAACACATATTTATCTATGACACAAACACAGTAACTCTAGAGACTAAGATAAGCTTATTATCTGTGCTGAGGGAGATGATTGGGACATCTCAGCTGCAGTAAGAGTTGGCCTGGGAATCCAAATTTCATGGAGGTATTTCCTCATTAAATGCCTCCTACATCTTTTGTGAATGTAGTCTTTAGGATCCAATCCACTCACATTCCCCTATTTAGTAATAAGTGGAGTTCCTGCTTATATGCTATGCTGATGTGGGTCCTTTCAGAGGTGGAATAAGAATCAGCAAAGGATGCAATTTGCATTATTTTCGTCCAGAAAGTATCTCATTTTGGCTATGAAATTTGTCTGTTTTGTTGAAGAGGGAATTACAGCTTTGAAACAGTAGGTGTAAACAAGAGTGAGAATGAAGAAGTGGATTAAAATCATGCAGTCTGCTGGTCACTGTGCCCTTTATTCCAGTGTCAGATAAACACACTTCAAACATACAACTCTCCAGGGGGTTCAAGTGGGTTTTGAAAGTTGGGTTGCAAAGTTTCTGTCTGCTGCCTTGTTTTTCTGCTTCAAGTAAAAGCAACAGCATCAAGAGAATAAAAATGTTAAGATGCTTGGTAGCATTAAACTACTGAAGAAGAGATGTACACCTACGTCACTATATACAAACACCAGAAATAACAACCCCAGGGGTTTATTTGGTGCCATGAAAAGTACAGAAGGAGCTGACAGCACATTATTAATATCAGTCTTACCAGAAAGAAAATAGCTTCCTATATGGCTTTTCATGTATGAACAGCCAAGAGGGACTAAATTTAAAATAGGAGACTATGCAGAGCATTGTACAAACGTTGGCTTTGCAGGATAACATACTTTGCTGCTGCTGCTGGAGCTGTGCCAACAGTAAAATTTAGGAAGACTGAAGGCAATTTTCTTCGTGACAGAAGCTACATCATCTTACATAACTACATGAAGTGAGCGCCAGAGGGAGGATACCACTGATGATCATGCGAGCTCCTATGTATCAGCACACTTCTGTCTGTGCCTTTGTGCTTTGGGTCTGCTAGACCCTTAATCTGTGCTGTAGGGATGGATCATCATTACTGGGTTCTTCCTGAAGCGCTGACACTAGGAAATGTTAAAAATATCTGAGGGAAATACTGTGAGATGGTGTACTGACTTGAGGGAGTGTGACTTGAGAGCACTACAGACAAGGGCACTGTTTGTCAGAAGATTTGGGAAAGCGCTTGGGAATCTGGTCACAAAACTGAGCAGGGTTAAAAGAACTTCCTTTGAACTACAACTAAGATGCTCTTAATTCACTAGGATAAAGCTGGAAAGGCAAGCTTCATTCTCCATCTAAAAGTATATTCTAAAAAAAAATAAAAGCAGGAATCATTTTCTTAATCATTTTTATTTTGCTCACTTGCATAGTGATTCTCTGGTAGAGATGCTTTTCCCATCTGCTGTGTCCAGAGTATCTGTGTGACTGCTGCTGTGCTGTAGATGACCATTAAAATTTCCCAATACCCCAAGCAGCCCTGTTTTCATCATATTTTCCGTGTTTAGCAATGAAAAAAAGTAATCAGATATGAAGAAAAAAAATTACACATCATTGTGTATTTGTTTGATTCAAATCAATTTGAATGATACAAATCAAAGATAAATATACAACACGTAACTGAAATAATGACAAAATAGAACTTCCAACTCCTTCTGACCACGAGATTACAGACCTGAAATGGTCTCCATCTTGGCAGCAGGAATTGTGACAATTTATTGAACTCAAGGAATTTGCTTTATAGGTTAAAAACAAACATATATGGAAAGCAGCAACAACATAGAGGGTGGTTTGTAGGAAACTGTATAGGAAAGGATTCGTAATGATTTAGTATACACAAATGTTCATTAGTGAAATTATAATTTAATAATTGTTCTGTGCCCTTTTTTTTTTTGGAAGAAATGAGAGTTAATTCCTTGTAACAAAAAGTTACCTTCAGCAAAAATTCTCCCAAGATTGCTGGGCTGGGTCAAAACTTGAGATTTTAATGTTCATCTATATTGAAGATGGGAAATTATATATTTAATATATTTTATATTATATGTCATATTATTGCAATAATTATAGCAATATATGTTAGATATTATATGTTATATGTGATCCTTTGCAAAGGTGTTGCTTCTGTGAAATTAAAAAAATCTCAGGGATGGATTCAGAGCAAGGGACTTTTCTACACCAAACTTACTAATACACTCTTTGAGATTTTTTTTTTTTTGTAGTTACCCATTTTAATACCAGTGAATTACACTCCTGACTTTAAACGGATGGAATTAATAATATACACTGTAATTCATGGGTTTGCCTAACAACGTTTCTTTCCTGTATTTGGCTTGGCCTACAACGTGACAGACATCTTTTTGTTATCAATTTTGGGGTGATACTGTTTTTTCCATCACCATCTGGAGGCTAAAAATTAATTAAACTTAAAAACCCAGTTTCCATTGCAGAGCCAGCTGTTAAACAATAGCAGCAGTCAATATGGTGATAATCCTAGTTTTGCAAAAACAGCAATAATATTTACATCATGCCAGATACCCACCACTTTATTAAAATGTTTTAACAAGACCAGGACACTTGATTAAAAAGCAATTTAAAATGAAAAGAAAAAAATAGCATTACTCGCTTGTGATTTTACTTAATTTGTGAGACTGGGCTAATAAATTCATTTTCTTTAAAAAAGCTAAACTAGGGTGGTAAAGTTTATCTGTCACATAAAACGCTCCCCTGTAATGCATATACTGTGTTTTTCTGTGTGAATTCGCTGTTTAATCTATTCATTCCAACCAGTGTGGTCAATAACATAATGTTTCAGCCTGAAGTGTTAAAGAGTCAATGCTGTTGATGCACCTGGCTTTGACAATGAACCCATTTATTTCAGTAAGTCCTAGCAGAGAATCATAAAATGCCCAAGGTTTTCTGTGTTGGATCTGAGCAAGCAGCATCAGGGCTTTTACATGTTGCCAATATCATATATGGCCTTATCGTGATGGTGCTACTAATGATTTCTCTTGAACATAAGTACTTCATAGATACATTCTTGGGTTATTCTTCTGAGTGTCTGGCTCTAACATCTCAAATGACTTGCAGACAACTCATCTGAAAAAGCACAGAGAATATCCCCATCACTGGGAAATTTCTCTACAGTTAACTGACAGCAGCATCAGGGGTCACTCTTCAGCAGCGTCCTCTTTAGAAAGTATCTTTGGGTGGTGGTGATTTTTGCGTTCCTTTAAGTGCTTAGGATTGGTATGTGCTTCTTTAAAAGTGTAGCCAAGGGCAGGTTTCTCAGGAGTTGTGCAGTAGACTGAGAACCTGCCTTGGAGGATGACTAATCCCAGGAAGACCAAAGTGGGAACCACTGAATTTTTATTCATCCTGTGCTGTAGATGTGCACGGTGCTGCACTGCCTAAGGAAAATACACGCAGGCTTTTGTTTGCTTTTGAGTGCTTATGGGCTCGAGGTGGAAATACCTTCGGGTCTTCTATGAATCACCTCGAAGGAGGAATATCACAGTGTGAAGGGGCACAGGTGAGGCTCTCCTAGGTCCTTTGCCTCTGCTGTTTCACTTCCACAAGATTGGGAGGTAGATGGATCAAAAACTGTTTACTATTTGGGAAGAAAGCTGGAATTTCCAGGACCCCAGCCCCTTAATAAGGCTCTGTAATAGGAGATTGTCCTGCATGGGAAGCAGTTACCTTCCGGCCAGCATCCTCTGAGAAGCAGCAGCCGCGAGCACAGGCCACGGGTGTTGCTGCCTGGCGCTGAGCTTTGTGTCTCTGGCATTCACCCCGCTTTGTGATTTTTCCTTTTTTTAATTTGCATACGCTTTTCCATTGCCGAATTGCACACTGAGCAAATTATGTAAATCATGTTTGAATATGCATGTGCTCTATACCCATCATATGCAAACAGCAGCGAGGGCCGAGAGGGGTTGAATCCGTACGAACTTTTGTCAGGCGATCTCTCATCGCAGGCTGTCCTCGGGCTCTGAAACAAAACAGCGGGGAGCTCTTCCTTACTGCCAGCTGACTTGCCAGATAAAAGTTTGGAGATGCTGTGAGAAAGCTCCACGAGGAACGTAAAAAATAAAAATAAACCATAGTGATGTTCAGGAGCGGAGCGGTGCTGTGCTGCTAGGCATCCGCTGAGCCGAACGCCGTGGCCGCTGCTCGCGGAGCAGGCTGTCTGCAGG
This sequence comes from Crypturellus tataupa, assembly GCA_034781795.1. Classification (NCBI taxonomy): domain Eukaryota; kingdom Metazoa; phylum Chordata; class Aves; order Tinamiformes; family Tinamidae; genus Crypturellus; species Crypturellus tataupa. Next base: position 1,754,460 of record JAWLRI010000811.1, on the reverse strand, counting down.
CAGGTGATCGTCCTTATTTAGCAGTACCACCAGTCACGTGACAGGAAAATGGTGGAGGATCCTTATTCCCAGTAAACTGCCTCAGAGAGGGGATGCTGGAGCGCGGCAGTGAAGCATCTTTGTTATCTTCTCACTAGGAAGGCCTCCCAGCCTGGCGAAGGTAAGTGGCTCTCTGCGCCGAGAGGCTCGTAGGGCGGAAGGTTTTTCTGATTACGGCTCTATTGTTGCAGTTGCTTCTGAGAGGAAAAAAGGGGGAGTGTTTGTCGGGGGAATGTTTGTCAGGAGGATGCACAGCGCCCCGGACCTCGTTACCGAAAATCAGGCAGCTGTATTTTAATTCTGGTGCTGCTTGCATCAAGTCGATGGGATTTCTTTTGTCTGGATGCAGGCACAGCGTTTGTAATTGGGAAACAAAACTTCGCTGTGCAGTCATCTAGCACTTCTGATTATTTTCAGCCTGTTTGCCTGGCTCTGAGGATACAGTGCTAAAAGAAGGGTGTTTGGGCATTGTCGATGGATAACTTAGTTTTAAGCCTCCTTAATTAATGACATTGTTGTAATAACTGTCATTGCAGACTGCTTAAAAATGTTATTGCTTGCAGTTTTTGCTATCATCTAAAGCATAGATTTTTTGAGTATTTTGCAGCATTAAGTACTGTAACTTGTCACAGTGAAAAGCATCTATGATGTTTGAAGGTTACATGATCAGAGATGCAGCAATAATGTCAGGAGGAAGGGGAGTGAAAAAATACTGCAGAAGTTGGTTTGCACAGGCTCTGTGTATGTTTGACTCTAATTATGGATTGATTTGTCATCTGAATTCTTGTCTGTGATGAAGAAATGAAAATATTTTTTGGCTGTGAGTATAGTAAGCAAATAAATGATAGTAAGATGCAGAAGGCATTGAAAATGTATAGCATGTGTAAATAGGAGTTACTTAGAGCAAGCTGAAAGGAAATGCTTGTAGTGT
>JAWLRI010000811.1:1719855-1744130 GCA_034781795.1 Crypturellus tataupa | reverse complement strand
CTCAAACTAGTATGAGATGATAACTTTCAAGGAAGGCAGCTCTTGCAAATCTGTAAGGTGCTAAGTGAGAATTAAATACTTCAAAGAAAACTGAAATAAATAGGGACTGAAAATACTCACTTACGCGTCCTATACACAGCCTTCCTGACAGTTGTATTGTCAAGACGTTTCTTACATTACAAGGATTTTTTCCTGCTCTACTGATGAGCATTCTATATGCAAGTCATCAAAGAAATAAGTACAAAGCAAGCAGAATTTATTTCTAAAATGGTTTTAATTTAAAAACACTTGCATTATGAATTCAATTCTTTTTTACTTTTAATTTAATTAGTTCCATAATACTGATAGTTGTTTTATGTTGGCAGGTCTAATTCTGCCCCATTTTTTCTATGAATGGTCCTTTGATTTCCACATCCTTGTGAGATCATCTGTAGATAAGCCTAGGATTTATAAATAAAATTGGGATAAGCTAATATACCTGCACCAGAGAAGAGGGGAATCCTTATTCTGCTCAGTCTTCTCTTATGAGTATGGGATTCAGTGCTGAGCCTGTAAGGTCTTTGAACTAGTCATTAGTCAGTAAAACAAATTACAATTGGATAATATATAGAGAGTTGGATGGCGGGCACCAGATCTCCCAAAGGTACTGCAACTGCTGCCACAACTTCACAAGCTATATTACCAGATGGAGGGAGAAAAGGAGCCAGCAATAAAGAGATGAGCAACTCAGTGAAAAATGAAATCAAGCCATGTAGTGTTCTCCGAGGCTGCCAGTCTGTCTTTGTAAAGACGAGGGGCAAGATGCTGCAGAGCTGGAGACCTGCTGGAGCACGTGGGGTTAAAACCCGGTTGTGGGAGCATCTAGCAGACCAGACTGGCAGAGAGCCCTGCTGTGCACAGCACTGTAGCCAAAACAGGCAGCCCAGACCTGGTCCTTTACCTAAGTGCTGTGATTACTGGTGCCAAAAAAGACATCTCAGGTGACCTCAACAGTAGTGATGAAGTGACAGGTGAGGTGGTGTCTGCGACCTCCTTGTTCCAGACAGCTCGTTCCTGTGTTCAGCATGAGGCCTGTAGTGAGGACTGGAGAAACGGGAGAGGGATACATCTTCCTCAGAGGGAGATGACACTTTCTGATTCATTCTAAAGCAAGGAAAGGCAACTTGACGTGCTGGCGGTCTGGAGTTGTGTTTCTTTGGAGAGCAGATCATCTAGTCTTGAGTTACATCCAGCAAATGATGAGCAAATGATGAGGCAGAATTCAGGCACTTTGATGCCATATGGGCCCAGACTGCAATCCATCCCCCAAAATAAAACCCAGTACCCAGCTGCTACCTGCAGGTATTGTGGCACCCAGGGAATGTGGGAGGAAGCTTTGCTCTTCCATCCATCATTTTGTCTGTTTGAGGTTTTCATAAAAAATTCTGGCCATTTCTAAAGGCAGCATTTCAAAAATTATGTCCCTATGGTGTAACAGAATCTCTATTAGCAAGACATTGTGGCTTTTATGATATTTGTTTACTCCCGTATATATCTATCATGTGCATGTTTCTCACTTAGCTTTCATTTCTCTGCCACGAAGACAGTAGACATATTTAATGTCTCAGTTTATAGTGGTGGAGTCTGTATAGAATGTTTTCGTTTTAAAATGCATGATTTTTTAAAGTGACTGCATAAAGGTTTCTCACATGAGTAAAGTCATAAAACTATATTAATTGTATTTAAAGTGTTCAATGAGAATAATGAACTATAATATTTCAAATGGTCAAATTTTGTTTTTATGAATGACAGATATTGCAAAAAATGGACATGTCTAAATATGTTGCTACACAGTCCCATGAGATTGGGGCAAAGATAAAGTTTAAAGTCTATTTGATGATAAAAGATTAAAGATGGAGGCAGCTGCAGGGTATTAGCTAAAAGGTTTCCATTTAAGGAGCATTTGACACTGCTAAACACACACCTCACTTGGCTCTGTTAGAAAAGCCAGTTGCTCTCCAGCCTGCAGTCTTACTCACTTGGCTGTTAACCCCTTCTTTAAAGAAATGCTCTGTGGGTTGCGGCGTTTCGTTATTTGTGGTAACAGGTCTAAGAATAACAACTGTGATCTCTGTGGGTACACCGCTGTTAAAGACAGTAGCTCAACGGAAGAAGATTTTGATATGTAAAACAAAATGTGCCCTTGCTGTTCTGGCTCACCAGCCGTGGTTGCTGCAGCCATCCCTACTGCGGTGAAACACCCTTTTCTGTTTCCAGTGAACATCTTTTTTTCTTTTTTTTTTTTTTTTCTCACTTGCTATTTTGCAGACATCTGTGATGCTCTGATTTTGAATCTGACCCTCTGGGACTGCAAAAATCCTCCTGCCAGGAAGGCTGGGGTGGTGGTGGTGCCAGTCAGTGTGACCTTCCCCACAGCCTGCTCTGTGCAGGCAGGCGGCATTTCCTTATCTGTGCTTTTAGGAGACGTTTCTGAGACACAGACCCCTTGCATTTATTGAGATCTTTTCTGGTGCTGGCTTTGTGCTCCTGTAATTTGTAGTTTTTGAGCTCGCCCAGATGATGAAGTACCCGGTGTAAGAGGATTTGCGTGTGGAATAAGCATATAATGTAGACGTGTCTCTGTTTCCTGTGTGTGTAGTGTCTGGAATGTTTTCTAATAATAATTGTAGTGACTGTGCTACCCATGACAAAAATGCTTGGATTACAGTGCTTCAAAAATCATCATAGCAAGTGGGGTGTGGGCTCCTGAAGAGGAAAAACAATCCTAGCCAGCTGGTATTAATAAAATGAAAAGATAATTTATATTACATTTTGGTCTGAAGAAAAGCCTTCAAAGAGTAGATGAAAACATGCTAAACATTGAGTAGTACTAAATAGCCTTCTGATGTAAGTTAGGCAAGTTTGAAATGTATTGTAAAAAAAAATCACTAGGAAATGATTGTATACTGGGGCTACAGAAATATTGCATTGTTTGAGGCTATTGATGTGTGTAGCCCTAACTTTTACTCCTTCAGCCCTCAGCACTGTTCCATACATAGAGTTATCTCTGATGTTTTCCTTTAGGAAAATTCACTGTCTCATTTCAGAATAATATTTGCATTGTTCCTGCTATTCCTAAGTTCTATTGTACCTAAGTCAAGAATTAGATTCAAAAAGGTAAAAGTGTTATGATGTTGAAATAATTTTCCAGGGGAGAGGTTTTTATCAAATATTTGCTCCATTTTAGGTAAGGCACAAACTTGACTTTTGAGGATGCAAAAGCTCTGGGAGTGTCTGTGAAAGGATTTTATTTCCATTTGCTGCCAAATCTTCTCACACTGCCTCATGGCATTTACTCTGGCTGCGTATGTACTGTGTTGCAGGCAGTCAGAGATCGTCAGCTGTCCTTGGGAAACTGGTGCAAAGGTCTTAGTTTTCTTATGTTTTAGTTTTATTTTTAGGTGCTATTTTTAGCACCTTTGCCTAATATGCATTAGGGCTTCTGTTGACAGAAATTGGTAGTTTTCAGCAAATAAAACTTCTAGTCATTTGTTACACTGCAGCACACTAATGGTGAACAGGACAGATAGAAATGAATAAAAAGAATGGATAACTTCAAAGTTAAAGCTTCATTACAATGCTTTCCACTGTTTCCTGACAGTTTATCACCATTGCCCTATGCTAGTTTTTTAACTTCTCCCCTTCTCTCCTTCCTTTCATCCTTCTTCATATTTTCACTATTTTCCCCCTGTTTTCTAGTTCCAGTTTATTTAATCCTACATGGTTTTCTCTTTCTACTTTTGCCAATATAACCAAATACATCCTTCCTCTAACTTGCATTTTATTTCTTTGCCCCGTGATTTTCTCATGGAGGATCTTTGGAGTGTTTCTGTCTGTGTATGCAGTATTTGCCACAGTAGTCAGCCGGGTAATGCTACAGTAAAAGCAGTGATATTTTGCACCCTTTAACTTCCTCCAGGCGAATTAAAAATTAACTTTGGTAAAAACCATACTGTGGCTCATCTTATTTTTTTCTGTATGACTCCACTGAGCAGTGTTTTATGCCAGCAGCACAGAAGACGTTCTTGTCTGCGGGACATTTTGTCCCGCTGCCCTCCCACCATTTACGCAGGTCTCCGCGAGCCGTTTCACCTCTTCACGTGTAACACTGCGTGCTCTGTTCCCATCGCCATCCCTCCCGCCCGTGCGAAGGAAGGAAGCGCCTGTGGCCGGCAGACCGGCTCTCCACGGCTTCTTCTTTCCATAGCTGCTTGTAAGCCGCTTTCCCTTGTCTCTACGTTTATGAGGGCAGTTTCACATTGCCCAGAAGGCGCTGTTCTTTCTAAACCTCCGCCGCTGCTTTCTGTGCAGCCAAGAGTGCCATGCAGGCACCGCTCGCCACGCGAGAGCAGAGGACCCGTGTGTGGCAGCAGGAGCCCTGATGTCCAGGATAACGTGATTTTGTGGGGCCCGAGCAGCTCCTCTACACGCTGAGCTGCAGCACTGGGGTGGATTTGGTGAGAGGAATGCCAACGGCCTCTTGAAAAACGCTTACATAGTATTTGACAGTGTTTTATCCGAGAACTTAATCCTTTTCAGCAGGAAAGTGCCAGGGTATCTCTTCCCGGCCTCCCTGAGGCAGTCCCATATTCACACTAACTTCTCAGCTGGAGCTGAATTCATCAGAGGAGGTTGCTGGGGAGCATTCAGGCTGACATTTAATGCAAACTGGCATTTTTTTTCTTTTTTAACAGAGGCAGAGAGTCCTCTCTCTGATGCTAGGTGAGATGTTTAAAGGGCGGGATGGCACCTTCAGGAGAGGTTCATCTAGGGAGTCTGACAGAGACAAACTTTTCTCTGAGACCACACAGAGCCCAGGCTGCTAAAACTTCCATTGCTTTCCTGCATTCCCCTGGCTTCTGCCTGACACTTTTCAAATAATCTTTTTTTGAGAGTTACTGTTAGTCTGAGCCATCCCTTTTGTCTGTCTCGGATACGGGTTTGTCCCTTGGTTTTAGAGGAAGACAAGCCTGGCAGCAGTAGAATAGTGCAGCATTTCCTCCGGTGGGGCTGTGGAGTGTGAGCACTTCTGCATCGGTGAAGCTACATGTGCTGCAAAACGCATGGTCAGGGTACAGGCTGCCAATTGGTTTTGTCAGCCCAGACCTGCCACATCGGCCTGGTTGTTCGTTGGGAAAGAAAGGTGTTAATGCATCTTCTGCAGCCTTGGGCGCAGAGAAGTTTTGGTCCTGGAGGTCACTGCCCTTTATTCAGGCACTAGGCTTAGTGGGCAGACAGCACGCAAGGCTTCGCTCCAAAGGGGTTTTGGCAGCACATGCCTGAGCCTTGCAACTTTTTGGCTGATTCTGAAACAGAGTCTATGATTGAAGATATGAACAAGCATCCAGCTTAAGTGCAAATGGGAAGGGAGGTAGTTTTGGACATAACTATACAATTGATACTCTGTTCACATATCAGGTGCTTTCCGTTTGTTGTGAATTGTGGCCAAAGTTGCACCATGAAATACAAAATGCATCATGTCATTTTATTGCAGTGTGGGCAATACCAAATATAGCAAACAAAATTGGAGCCAAGCCTGTTAATTGAAAAAAAACATTTCTCGGCCGCTTTTTGTCACTGATATTTTTCCTTCCATTACCTTTGCCAACAAATGACACAAAACCTTTGGCAGAAAGTGAAATCATTTTGACGGAATTATTTTTGCTTCTTTTTCCAGCAGTTAAGGAGAATGGCCCTCAACAAGCACGTTAACCAAATATTCCATTTTTTTCTGGCTTTCTGTAAATGTTGCCATGAGTCAGAGTAAGCACTTACACTACTACAGCCACATGCATATATTAAGAGTAATACTTGTATTGGCACACACAGTCATGTACCAGTTGTGAGTCAAAGTTTTGCATGGAATGGCCAGACTATACATTCAGTACCAGATTCCCACCAAAGACCTGGATGATGTGATTTCTTACTCTAAACTATTCTAAATACCTGTTCCTGTCCAACGAGACAGTGGCCAGCCACCTCACCCATGCACCCGTCAAAGCTGACCCTTTTCTTGGCAGTAAGTTTTCAAAGTGCTGCGCAAGTGCAGAGGTGCAGCCCTTGCTAGGGAAACAGGAGAACTCACCAAAATACACAACCCAGATTTGCCTTCCTGCAAGCCACAAGTGCAATAAGACCTCGGATTCCTCTTTATGTCAAGGGCAACACTTTCCTTTGCCCTTTTTTCCTCCTGCTGTGTTTGCGGACACTTGTATCACCCATATGCATTAGTTTGTGGCTTTGCTTTGAGGATCTGAGCAGAGCCAAATGGAGTGGAGCCAACAGTACCAGAAAGTGCAGAGTTTTCTTTCTTTCTCACTACCTGCAGCTTCAGCTGCTGTCTCTGAAACACAACTTCATAAAGGGCAAACACTTTTACAATAAATGGAGTAAGCTGCCTGCCCAGCTGCCAGAGTGTTAGTAAGTCTGTCATTCATGTAAGCAAACCTTTCACCAGCTTTAATCCTCCTGGGCAGAAGTGGCTGGCTCTTGTGAAAGAGATAATAAGACAAAAATAATATAGCAGGTTAAAAAAAAAAAAAGGGATTAGCATTTTTAGTGGTGAGAAATGGGGTGTGCAAAGCATATGGACATGAATTACAGCAAGTACTGAGTGTTGCATATTACTTAGAAGTTTGAATTAATGAGAATGGGGTTTTCTGACTCTGGAAATAGAGCAGTTTTGTACAACTGCTGGAGCAATATAGAGTAACAGGGTCTCACATGACAGCAAGGACATCCAGCCCAAGGCAGGCTCAGCTATACTGTGCTCAGGGTTTCACCCAGCTGGGCTTGACAGCCTTGAAGGACAGAGCCAACACAACGTCTCTGGCAGTCTGTCTCAGTAGTTAGTTATCCTGCCAGGAAATTTTTCCCTTCTTTTCAACTGGAAACTCCCCAATTTCCATTTACAGACACCTCTGGCAAAGAGCCTGGTTCCAGCTTCTTGGTGTGCTCATAGGTAGTGGAGGCCAGGGGTGGCTTTCTGAAGCCATTCAGCACCCCCAGGATGGCACCATCCCAGAGGTCCCAAAGGTTTCCAGGCGGGCATGGAAACTGCATGGTTTTCCCTGAGACCAGAATGAGGCTGAGCAGCCTGCGATTCTCCACATCAGCCCGTTTTGAAGAGGGGCACATCACTTGCTTTTCTTCAGTCATCAGGGACTGCTGAGCTCTGCGACCTTCAGAGCTGACGTGTCCTGCAAGGACATCTGCCATGTCCCTCGGCACCTCTGCCGGCCACGGGTGCCACCCATCAGGCCCACAGACTTGTGCAGTTGAAGGTACCAAGTACCAGAGGCTCCATCGTCACTAAATCACCCACCCCATCCCACCACTTGTCCAAATATACTTGGTGGAACTTCACTGGCGGAAAGCACCTGGTGAGTCGTGCTGGGCAGCTAATTATAGCCTCTCAGACAGAGTGATGCAAAATATTTTGATTTGTTGTTTGTCTCTCTATTCTGCTTTTCAGTGTTTTCTGCTCTTGACAAGCTTTTAATATTTGGAGAGGCTTTTGCAGCCTGTATCATCAACCTTCAGCTGATGAAAGGTAGCCTTGAAAAGGATTTTCCTTCTCCTTTGAAAATTTTCCAGATCTGACTATATTTAATGCTAGGAAGATGCCTAGCGGGTGGAAATTTGTCACAGTTTCATGCAAATTAACTGAAGTGCATGAAGTACTGGCGGAGCTTCCAGTCTAACCGAATGTATATTTTCTGTGTTTTCTTGAGGCTACTAGCAAAAAATCAACCGTTAAAGAACAAAAAGAATGAACGTCTGCTTTACAAACTGCAGTGAGGGTGGTGTTCCTAATGGGATGACCTGAAATTCCTCTTAGCCCTTAATTTGGACTCATGCACAGGTGAAAGTGCAATGATATCCAGGTGCGATGCTGAATCCCAGCCACCAGGAAGCTCTGCTATAGCAGTCTGTGAAGTCAGAAGATAAGAATTCCAATTATTGTAATTAAGCAGTAATGAATATCTTTGTGGTTTTAAGTGAACATCAAAATGAAGTATGGAATATGTGTATATTGCAGCCATGTTCAGAAGTACCAAAAAGCACGTTGATCTATAATTGAATACTGTTTTATTTGGACTTGAAAAATATTGAGCTTGTGTGGGCTTTGGGATTCAGTGGTGGTTCTTTCACAGAGAAATTTAAGCCTAGAGCCAGGATGAGATATGGAAGAACTGGTTCTGCTTGTACTTCCCCTAAATAAATAAATGAATAAGCCTCTTGTTACACCACAGCGCAGAAGGGACTCTACTCAATTTAAAACATCTCTCAGAAATATGTTTTACATGTTACATTCAGGCAATTAAAACTATTCAGAAATGTTAGAAATTAACCTAAATTTATTGCTCAAATTCCTTTTTTATCCAGAATGCCAGTCAAATTACCTTTACATGTACATGTAAAGTACATGTATCAAAAATAGAATTGTGATGTATGCAGTAACACTTATTTTGGATTGTAATTTCATAAAGTGTGCGCTTTCAAATTTGATTGATTTAGGAATATTCCAGATGCTTTCTTTGAGAAAACTTTTTTTTTTAACCTCACCAGAGCAAACCCTGTGTTCTCCCGGGCGCCCGGCAGCAGGAGGCCTCGGGACGTGCGGCCCTGGAGGACGTGCTGGCTGCGTTGCTTCCAGCGCCTCCTTCGCCCGGCGCACCGGTGCCGAGCACGGACGCGTCTTGTGGGCGGCTGGCTCCAACGCCTCGGCGCAGAATGGGTGACTGAGCTGGGCAACGCCGAGGCCGCGGAGCAAGGGCCGCACGTCGGGGTCTGCTGGAGGACCTGGATCTGCCGGGAACTTTAACAGGACTGAGGTCTGACTCCAAGTTAGGGGTGGGTGCCAGCATTCACGCTCCTGCATGGGAAGCAGTATTGCCCAATGCTGCTAATCTAACTGGTTCAAAGATGTAATTAAGGCTTAATTAGCTGGCGCAGGTAACGTGCTTAATTAGCATCAGCCTGCTGTTAGGCAGGGCTGAGAGCATTAGCTACACGCAGGCAGAGCGCAGCCTCGCAGCAGGTCTCCATAGCAAACCCGTCTCGCGGCGGCGTTGAGAAGCCCTGCTCGCTAGCACCGCTGGTGCGATCCGCGCAGCTGGTGCGGGAACGTGCCAAGGGCCGCCCAGCACTGCTGACTCGGAACCACAGCTTTCGCTTTCCCTTTCTGTCGCACACCATGGGTAAAACATATCTTGAAACCACATGGTAACTTCCACTCCCTCCCTGACGTGCAACAAGGGCAATTCAGTGGGAAGGATGCGAGCTGATGGGTTTTGATGTAGACAAGCCAATTTCACTTATGTTGGTGGAGCCTTTAATAACTAAACGCTCTCTGTGAAAGGATTTTCAAAATACTGCTCCTTCCAAAGGGAGAAAGAGGGTAGGGCCGAATACAGGAATAAATAAAAATATGAAGATGAATTTAAGATTATGTGTTTGGATGATATGGAATAAAAGTACCTTAATTTTGTGTGACTACATCTCCTCAGGTGCCAGATTCTCAAAGCCCCCAAAATTTTTTTAAAAAAGAGTAATTGGACCACTACATGATAGGAAATGTTTCCTGCCTTGGGGTTTGGGACATAGGTTTCAGCAGGAGTCATGGGCTCAGACCCTCTCCTGCCCTCTTCTTCTTCACTGATTAATTTTCTGTATCATCTTTTTTTGGGGAAGGGAAGGTGGCAGAACGGGACGTTTCCTATTTTTGAACCAATTGCTTTGACTCTAAGGATTTGTTTCTGTTCTTAGCTTTTTCTTGTCGAAACCAATTGTAACTATGGAAGACCAAGTAATTGAGATGAATGCAGACAGCTCCTAGAAGTAACAGACCGTGTGTGCATGCGTCAGTGCAGGGCTCAAAATGCACAGCTCAGCTTCAGAGCTGTAGAATAAGATTGTTTCTTCTATGCAATGAATAAGAAAAAGACTTAACTCAGTTACAAAATATTAGGGCATGTAGAAAAACTCAATCTCAATATATAAATAAGGAGGATAGATAACTATTATTATTATTACAGGTCTCTGAAAACTAAATAACTATATTGATAGAAAAAGATGAATGAGCTAATTTGAAATAGAGATCCTACCCTAAATACATTGCCTTTCTTTAACTACTCTCTGTAAGGCATCTGCCTAAGCCTGGCTATTTAATTATTGCAGTGCTAGACGGAGGAAGAATGGTGTTGCTGACTGGTGAAAAGCCATTTTACTTGATACTGTTTCCCATGTTTCAGCCAACTTGAAGTGGTGCTCACTTTAATACTAGATTATATATCATATACATATATATTCTGTCACTCTGAATGAAAAAAAAATCACTGGCAAAATACTTAAGCAGAACAATATATTAATTAAAGCAGTGAAATATCATAGCAGAAGCTAAATTAAATCATGTTTATTAGTCTTATTGGCAACATCAACTGCCATAGCCATGCTGAGTGAGAGACAGCACTGAATCTGGAGGAAGGGACTACATCCTCCTCATTTGCACAGTGCAAGTCTGTTGGAGCAGATGATGTCCTTATTCATCTTTGATTTCTAATGTGTTATTGTTAGAATGAAGTTATCTGTTATTAGTCACTTGAAAATACATCAAGAAATGGTTATCTGGCTGGTTATCTTAATTATAGCTGCTGAATTGGACTTGAAGCATCCTGCTGTTTTCTGACGTGCTAGCAGAGGAAGCAGTGTGACAGCCAAGCACAAATACTTAGCTGTCAGAATAAATTTAAAGCAGGAAGGAGATTTCAGATGAAACACAACTATCAAGCTTTTAGGATAAAATTAGCCCTTGAGTCTAATGTGTTTCAGCCCGGTGACTCCTCGTAATACAGGTTACTTGGTTACCATTAGTTATTTACTTGCATCAGTAACCAAAGAAAACCATTATGGTTGAGACCGCTCAGAATGCTTGTGTAAAATGAGGATTTTGTTTTTGTTCCTTTTGTCTTCTCTGAGCTAAACCTGCGCACCTAATTCAGTGAGCTCTTCCAGAGAGAGAAAAAATACCAGAGGGGAAAAAAAAAAAAAAAGAAAGACAATTTGTGGACAATTTGAGAAAAAATGTGTTTCTTCTCAGACAGCTCTTCCCTTGGCTGCTCATTACTTCCAAGCATGGGTGAGCTGGACTGAGGAAATCAACCAGCTTTAAAATGGGGGAAAAGAAGAGGTTATCTGGTAACCAGCAAGCAAGCTGGCTTCCTTTCCAGCTGACCAAATGCTGATACCGTTGCAGCCCAGTGACTGACGGAGCAGCTGAACACACAGCCCAGCCTTCGCTGTAACTTCTCTATCCTTTGTCCAGCTCCAGGCTGTGTGGAAGCCTGGGTACTGTGTTCTGGGATTCATGGCTGAAAGGTTGATGCAATCACAACATTTTTAATTTGCAGCTACTGGTAACAGTAGAGCCCACGGAACCTGGTGTCTTTAGCAGAGCACCAAGGATGACCTGTTGCTACCAGTATTTAGGCAAACCATTTTCCGTCTATGTTCACTCAGGTTAGTACCTGATTTTACTCTAGTCATCTAAACATCTTGTCAGAAACTGAAATCAGCCATAAAAAACTTCAGCTGCTAAGGTCTGAGGGGGACATACATAATCTAGATTTCACCTGAGGTTTCCCGGGGACACAAGGTTGCACAACTTTTAGGATGATGATTGTTTTGGCTAAGTTTCTTGGCAGATCCTAACCTGAGAAGACCCTAACCTGTTAGAATTTTGCTGATTGCTTTCTTTACCTGTGAAAGGTGTCTGGGGCAGGTAGGACAATTTTCTTTTTTACACACATCCACTCTATCTTTAATCTATTCAATGCCTTTTACATTTTGAATACTTTTTGGGACAGAGAGAGGGTATTGTTCTTCACAATTCACATTTTGCAGCAGAAGTAGAAATTCCTGTTTATCTAATGAAAATTGTGTGCTAAATGCAGTGCTGGTCTCCTAATTGTGCTTTTGCACAGAGCAGTTTGTACACAGGTGTTTTTCTTGGCTCTGTCCAAACAGTAACGTTTAAGTCAAGCAGCGCCTTCACTGTTTACAGTGGTAGGATCACTGAAGAACAAAGAGATGCAGACAGGCGGTAATTGCATTATACAAATGGCAATCATACAATTATACATGCCGCTGCAGGTAGGCAAAGGGCTGCTTCTCCCTCCAGCTGCCTAGAGGGTTTCAGGCAGCTGAGCCTGCAGTCCCACCGCTGCGGAGAACTTCATTACCACTCTCGCAGTCTACCTGAACCAGCAGCTGTGGTCTCAGAAATATTCATATCATTATTCTTCATATAGAAGCTCTAAAAGCAAACAGCTGTTTCTCTACCAAAAATGTAACTTTTCCTAGTGCTAAGTACAGCAAAGATCTACTTTGCCGTAGCATGTGCAAAGGTAGCAGGGCATGGCAGTGTCTAATGAAGAGCATTTCTGTAGGAAAGCCAAAGGGTGGGGAAGACAGGCTGGGTTCTGTGGAGTGTTTTTCTCCAGTGCTTCATTCAGCTCTCTTGCCTTAATTACCTGTTTATTGTGTGAGTCTCTGAAGAATCTCTAAACAGCTTTCAGGGGGTTTTTGAAGGCAGAGGTTGGCAAGAACAGGGCCGATTTCAGATTAAATTGTCTGGCTCCTTACGTGCTTGTCTGATCAAACCATAAGCAGCTTATTATGTTAATACCCAAATATTGGCACACATCTTATGACAGAACTAATGAGAAACTGTGTGTTGAGAAACGCATGTCGCCCTTTCAGCAACATTTCCAATGAACTTCTTCAGCAGTTCATTGTAAATAAGGAGGAGGTTACTTTTTGCCATTTGCTCGTGCCTCTGATAAGTCCTGATGTCTTCTAAGGAGGAAGACAGGGTGCTAGTTGCCCAGTAACTACACCAGGCAAACCAGAATTGCCAGGGAATGAAACAGCATCGCCCCTCACACAGTCCTGTTCCCTTGGCACCTTGCTTCTGTGCTGCTCCTCTATCTGTACAGCATCGCAGCAGCCAATCCAGGCAGGAAACTAAGCTGAAAGAGAACCGGTACAGTTTTCCTCCTTCTCTTTCCACCAAAACAAACAACTAATTGAATAAAAATCACTGCAACAGCTAAACTTGAAGGAGGGCAGATGCATTAATGGAAGAAAGCTAGACTTGCTGTCCCAGCTGCAGCTTCAGCTGTAGCTGTCAAGCTAAACTAAAGACATTTTAGGTCTTCATCATTAAGATTTTTTGGTAGTTCTTTCAGAAGGACTTTAATTGCAGGAAGAGACAATAACATTTAGAAAAAAAAAAAACTTTATTTTTGCAAATGCAGTGTTAAAAAGAATTTGGAATGCAAGTGGAGCTTGACAGAAAGCAGAGAGCAAAAGTTCTGTCAGTAACATTTGGACACTGCTGCAGTTTTTCTTTTAAGTTTTAGAGAAACTTAAGAGTCACATGGTACCAGAAAGCAAGACTCCTGATACAGTGATAAAAGTAAAATTAAAATTCTGACTCTCATCAGGCACAGAACTGAATTTTCCCTGAGAAGACACACATTACAAACTATTTTATAAATTTTGTTTCACATAATCAGGGAGAATTGAAGTATACAAAAGCAAGAATTTGCTACAAAAAAAAACAAAAAACAAAAAACAAGTCCTTTACACTTCAAGCTGAAGATGAAGTTTCCAAGAGAATTAAAAATCACATATTGCAGAACTGCAGTAATCAAATTTACATCAACTGGCTTTGGTATATTCCTTTCTGTTTAGTTTTCAAACAAATTCCAATGTGAATTTCCTGAGATATTTCAGGATCTCAACATGGACTTTGTGCAGTCCAGCTGCTTCTTTTCCCTTTTTCTCTCCATCTTTGCCTTCCAGATAGCATTACAGTCATGAAAAATAATCATGAATAATATGCATATTCCAAGTCTTTGATTAATTGGTTTAGCTGAAAGAAGCCCGTGAATCATGCTTTTTAGATAACAATAAATATTCCAAATATTTTGGGCTTCCAAAAATTGCTGTCCTTGACCTATTCCCATCGTCTCTACCCAAAGTTCTAAGCCTCAGTGTACAATGTGAGGCATCCTTGTCTTCACTTGGGACAGGTCCTTGCCCATGGACCACCCCATAAGGCCTCATCTCTATCCCCATAATGTATGAGCAAGTATGTCAGCACCACTACCACCACCACCATCACCACACACATCAAAGTATATAGTGTATCTTATTTGTACCTATGTTTTATAAAACGGAAAGCGAGCATTTCAGTTCTTTTGCTGATACAAAGCTTTGTGCCGCAGATATTCCTCCAAGCATTTCACAGCAAAAGGGTCAACGTCGGTATCGAACTTATTAGCAAAGAAGTGGTGGTTTCGCAGTATCCAGTTCAAGTCCCCTGCTCCAAAGATGCAGACGGAGCGCACGTGAATCCCGCTGCACGGTGGGTAGGGCGCACCTTTGTTCACGTCCCCTTCGAAGTACTGCCACTTCACAAACCTGGCGAGCGCGTTCATGTCGGAAACGTCGAACTTGTTACTGGACGAGACTGCTCCCGGGACCTCCGGGATCCTCTGGATTGTTGCCCACAGATACTCATCAGGGCTGTAAGTGTCTTTTGACCACTCGATAAATGAAAGGATTTTCCTGTTTTCTAATACGTGTTCTACAAAACTTCTGCTAACAACAAAATATGCACTGCCAGAAAATATTGGAATACTGAGAGGTGGTCGTTGTTTGTCTATGCCTGTGTTCTTTACTTTGCCATCAATAATCTCATGGTGCTTTTTCCACCTTACTTCTTTGGAGAGAGGCATTTTTTCCGTTTCCAAGCTGTTTTCACCCTTAAGGGCTTTCAACCTCTCTACTATTTCCTGGTTGGTCTTAATGGGAAAGTCCATGCCACAGAGGTTTATTAAGTATTTCCACTTTGTGCTTCTTCTGTAGAGATCTTTCATGCAGTTAATGTCTGCCTGCACCCTGCTCCATGAGGCATATACAACACTTTCTAACTGGCTGGAAATAAAGACATTATCAAAACAAGAAACTATTCCCTTCACAGCAGCAAAAAAGGATTCCGGAGACTTTTTGTCAACATGAATGCAGTAAAAATTCTGTGGGGCATAGATTGATCTTAGGAGTCTATCAAGCATCTCAATTTTGTGATAAACCACTATTGAGTAAGCAAGTGGAAATTCTGCTTCTTCATTGCTGAGGGGTTCCATAATATACTTCCTAGTCTTGGTAAAGGAGGCGCAGTCTGTTGTCATGTTAATATAGTCATTTGTTGTCAGTTTGGGGCGTTTCTTAAATGACACAGACAAGGTCTCAAGCTTTACCTTTTGAATTTCTTCTATATCACCCTCCAGTATCTTCGTGCAGCTAATACTGCTAATAGGCT
The DNA here is from genome assembly GCA_034781795.1 of Crypturellus tataupa. Taxonomy (NCBI): domain Eukaryota; kingdom Metazoa; phylum Chordata; class Aves; order Tinamiformes; family Tinamidae; genus Crypturellus; species Crypturellus tataupa. The sequence continues at coordinate 1,728,700 of JAWLRI010000811.1, read as the reverse complement.
CTTCATCAGTCAGCTCCAGCTGCTTCCGGTTTAGGAAGTCTGGCTTCTGGTTAACTTTCAAAACTGAGATGATTACTAGAACAAGAGTTAGCCCCAAGAAAAGCCTGAAGAGTGAGTTGTGGCAAAATCGTAGTTTCCTTTTCAGCATTTCAAATATCCCGTACCTTCACTAAGCTAAAAAAATTGCCCTCCACTCTGCTCATACCAGCTTCAGCAACTTCCGAAAAATCAGTTTGTGTTTCTCATGAGGCTGTTGCATTTGCCAGGGGAGATGGAAAGAAAAATCCTAGAAGAAAATTAAATATGAATGACAGGCATCTACTAAAAGGTTTCTCTAAGAAATAACTGAGTAAAAGTTCTGTTATTAATTATTGATTGTAAAAAGTGAGCAGCAAAGATAAAAGGATTTTCTTGAAATGTAGAGATTAATTGATAAAATAATTTTATTTCTCTAAAATGGAAAGACAACGGAAGAAGCAGCAGCTTTCATGAGACAGTTTCCTGGTTCCCACCAGCTGCAGTGGTAGCGCTACAGACCGCAGAGCAGCCTGAGAGCTTGTTCTGCTGAATCTGACAAAATTAAAGCCAGTTAAATATAAAAATCTATAAAGCTCAGATATATTACTGAGAAGCAAGTATTGGTGACAATTCACACTTCAGAGTTTCACAGCAGGTTCTATGCCCACATTAGCAGTGACATCATAGGTTTTACTAAATATTCCTACTTACATCCTGGAAATTATTTATTCTTCATCTTCTCACCTGGAAAGCAGTCCCTGAAGAGTTTCTAGATTTTGTGTATGAGACACGGTCCCTTTAACATGCTGCAGGTGGTTCTAGAAACACCATCAGGAAAGAGCTGTAGAGAAAGAAAGAAGTTAGTGCACAACGATTGTGACTGACCAGCTGAAGGATCTCTTCAAGGTAAAAGCAAAAAGCTAGTTCTTATAACCCATCTTTAAATCTGATCTGTACAAGTACCTACAAACCAAGGAGCGGGGCAGTACTGGGTTATCCCCCTTAGACACACTTATTCTCTGCAATTCGACAGTCTGTTTTCACATGAAAACATTCTGCAAGGCTAAGACATAACATTTATAATCCACCAATGTAATTTCCAGCCTCACTTCGCAGACATCATGATGGTTTTGTTCATTGGTTCTCTATGACGGTTGTGTGAGGGACTGCGGTTGCTGCTACAGCAGCAGTTGCTGAGAAACCTGCAGTCTGAGGGGGCTTGAAAACCTCGATTTCTGTTCTGTACAGACCTTCCCGCTCAGGTAAATTCATCACGAATAGGACACCCTTAAGCAAGTTGCACTGCTGTTCGAATGTCTTTTGTGCTTACAAACCTTTTCGTCTGAATAACTCAGTGTAGGTTTGAATTTCAAAGCAAGCATTGAACAACTTTTGACTAACTCAAAGAGCAATTAAAAAAAACTGGTAAGAATATCTGTTTTATGACAGTATTCACTGTGTCCTGCTCTGGGTTTTGCAGTAGCCAGTTCCACCAGTTCCGTTTTCTTTCTTATTCTTTTCTTTAAAGCTACACCAACATCATTTTAGCTTTTAATTCTCAAACTCTGGCTTTTAACTTGCTGCTCGCAAGCACAGAACATGTGTTCACATATAAGACATGGCAATTTAGTATTAGGGTGCTTTTTTGCAGGAACAGTGCCACTGGGTGCCTACATATCATGTCTACAGCATCATACACTGTTTGGGGAACTGATCCAGCTGGCCTGAGGTAGATGTATGGAGAGCTTGGATCACTTCATGACTGTCTTGCGCAGCTGTGAGATATTTTACATTTGTATTGTCACTAAATATTTCATAATTGAAGTCACTGCCATGCACAAAGTCACAAACTATTTGTGGGTAAATCATTATATGAATATCTTATCTACCATCAAGGGTACTTTGCTTCCATAACTGCATCTACCATTACTTAACCCTGCATTTGTGAAGACAAACATTTCTTCCCAGTTTGCTGTAGATAAATCGTGAAGCCAAACTGAAAGAATTAGAGTTTTGTCTCTTATAGTAAGTAATCAGGTGAACTAATGTGCAGTTACATCCATACGCATACCTTCTAAGTAATAACACTCTGAATTTGAATTTAAAAAAAAGTGAAATTCCACAATTACTATTTTTAGCTTTGGATGTGGCCTTAAACCCAATGATATAATTAAAATTCAAATATTTAAATTAAAATACATTACAATTTATCACACGCTTACTTGTATAAGATCCTGCTCATTCTGCCTCATCCAGTCCAATAAAACTACCCATTACGTATTAATTTAAAAGAGGAAAGACACTAGTTTTGTGGTAGTTTCCGTAATATGTATACAGCATATATTACTTAGGCTGAAGCTTTGATAGTGGTCACCTTAAGCTACCTATTTCTGCCTACCAACATAGAAGTTAAGACTCATAAAAGTTTAAAAGCACTTCAAATAAATACACTTGTATTTGTAAAGCACTGACTGAAGCTGGAACCCTTCATTAGGATCCCATTGAGCTCTGCTATCTGTTGTACACTTAGCTCATATAGGAGCAGTAGCATCGTGGAGTAATAACACATGCTTTAAAAAATTGCTACTGCACCCCCACTCTGCTCTGTACAATGCAGGATTCAGAGCCTTAACAAAGAGCTAACATTATGATCCTTACCTGCTACCACTTCCAAAGGATAGCGCTTGCTATGAAGTCTGTCCTGCTCCTGCTTTAGAATACAACTTTTCTTACTCTTCTTCTCAATGTTCTATATAGAAAAGCTCAATACAGCACAAGTCTGTTTCAGAAAGCCTTTCTACATCCAGTTGGATGCAATTCCTCTGTTCTGAGCTGAGAATAATCACACCTTTCATTTCCATTGTACAAAAATGAAGTATCTGCAAACATTACACATAGCGTGGCTCTTATCTTTAGGGGCTGGTTTTTCCACAGGCAAATTTGTCTCACTGACACAGTGCTCCTTCTGAACAGTCTTAACAATAAACCGCTATTTGTTTGTACTTGTTAATTCCTTCATAAGAAGTACTGACCATATCTTATTCTTTTCCCGTGTTGACCTTTGCAGATTAAGAAAAGATTTGGCACATTTCATCTACTAATCTGCCTGCTTTCTGCTTTAGGAAGTTTGTGACAGAATATGCATTAACATACTTTCACGCTGCACTCATCGAGGTCTTTCACATTTTTTCTGAAGCTGTACGGTGCTGCTGTGCACACTGAGAAACGCAGCACTGGAGACGGAGCTCCGCACCGGGGGAGGGCAGGAAGGAGGCTTGCAAAGCCACAGATAACAGACTGCAAGCCAGAGCCTTGGTCTGGCTCTCGGCAAAGCTCAGTCTCACTAAGTCTCCTGCTTGACCAGAATCATCCTTTTACTGACACCTTCTCACAATTAGGCTGTGCTTTTGATGCAGCAGGCAGGCAAAGGGCAAGACACTGGTACAGTGGGTGCTAGTACCTGGAGGAGTTAGCACAAAAGTTTATCTAGCCACATGCTCTTTACAGAAAAAAAAATCTGTTCTTCACTGGCCTGTACAGGCTGTAAAGTATGGGTAAGGACTGCAGCAAGCACACGGTTGTTTTGACTTGACTTTTGCTAGAGGCTACTGTTTGCTATTTAGATAGAGCTGAGTTTGCGACAAGGAGGATTACAACATCTGTTTTAAGCCTCTAAATGCTGACACTTGTTCTGTGTCAAAGGGCAAATCACTAGGATCATCTGCATCTTGGTATGTTTATCTCTGAAATGAGGACTCATTACATGATAGCAGTTTGGGGGATGTCCTGGTGCAAGTTAGGTTCAGATGTAACGTTTATATTATCATGAACGTGCTAGAATAAAACAGCTGATTTCAGTATGGATTAACTTAACACCATAAACTAAATTTTTCATCTGACCCATCTTACTGATAGAAACAAGTCAGCAAGACACTGACTTATGGGCACTTATTTCAAAAGTTTTAATTAGGAGTAACTTTCATCAAGAGAGAGCTGCAGCCACAAGCAGGAGGGAGCAGCACCCTTTTAACTCTACTCAGCATGTGATTCCAGATAAGTATGACTTCACTCTTACCTAAAAGCAAACAGAAAACTCCACAACAAATGTAACTTTTCAAAAAAAAAAAAAAAAAAAAGCTTTAAAATCTTTAAAAAGATTATACTACAGCTCACAGGAAGACCAAAGTTCAGCTGGTCTTTTCATGTTGACCGGCTAGACTGCACCTGTATGTTAGTGATATTGGAAGAGCACGAGATGACTGGCATGTCATACCACTGCTGCAGGGTTTGGGCTAAAAGCTAGGAGATTTTCTGCTGCGCCTGGAGCTCTTTCAGGATGTTTGAATTAACTGTAGCTATCAGGCCCGCACTGCTCCCGCAGGATGCTCTGAAGGAGGAGCAGGGTCACGATGTGCTATTGGCCACGTGCTGATGGGGAGACGAACTCAGGCCCCTTGCTGCCTGCATCCCTGCATCCCACATTGGAAAACTTCACCTGATTCAGGGGTTTTGGAGATTCAGCCTCCCATAGCTCCACAGAGCTGCAAGCTCTTCCCCTGCAGCAAGGCATCTAAATTGCACCACCCTCACGTGTCCTGTTTAAAATAGATTGGAGTCCACCTAAATATTTTTTTTCGTATTTAAGATAGTTCTGCTTCTTAAGATAAGTGTAATTTTTCTCTAGGAAAAGCAACTAGAGCATGCTGTGAAAAGACATATACACCCACTTCAGGATAAGATGAAAATCACCAGGGGCTGCAGGTCTGGGCAGCAAAGCCAGTTATCTTCTATTTTTGTCACTTCAGCTGTTTCCCACACGAATAGAAATAAATGTTGTGGCAAATCAGGGTTCGGCTAATTGCAATGCATTGTGTCAAGCCCCAAGCTGGTGTTCAAAAGGAAGGAAATGCTCTAGCCACCAAAAGGCGCCATGAGCGCCCAAGCTTTGGTGGGCACTCTCTGGAGGAGAAGGAAGCATTTTGGAGCACCCTGGCAGGCTTGTACATGTGTGACAGCGAGCAGGTAGGGCCAAGGGCTACGTGGAGCCAACGTACGGCGCTTGTCAGGAGCAACGTCTGGTGGGGCTGGTAGATCCCGCTGCAATCTCAGTGTCGCCACTCTCAGCCCCACAGGCCGCCTGAGTGCAGGGGATCTGGCCCTGCCAAGTCTTTCCTTCCTCTTCCCTCCGTTTTGGAGGTCGGGAGAGGAAGGAGGTGGCCTCGTTGCTCTCTTGCAGCACGGGCTTGGGACAGGGAAAAATCGAGGGCAGCACGGACATCTCCATGATACCAAACTGTGTGATGTGAAAAGCAGTTGTGCCTGTAACTGAATTAAAGTGCTCATGTTTGCTGTGTTACGGCGTCCCCAGTCTTACTGAAGTGTTAGTCATACGCTAGCACACAAACAGAGCATACGGAGTCAGACCTTGTGGGATTAAGGCCTTAATTCTGGAAGCCATGTGCAGCGGGTCTCCAGGTCGGCTTACTAGCCTGCTCATTCACAGCACCCTGCAAGGCCAGGATCTCATCGTTCAGAGTTGACTAAATAAAGTATAACTAAGAAAAAAAAAATCCACTCTCTTTTTTAGACAGAATTAACAAATTTCTAGTTTTGTCTTAAGTAGAGATGCCAGCTTTGAAAAAAACTCCACGAATAACTAGTAAGAACTGCTACAACCATCATGTCACGGAGACAGAGAATAAGAGTAGTAGTAGTGATATGATGAGCTAGTAGTGATATGAAGAGCTGATTTTCAGGGAAAATGAAAAAATAATTCAACTTTGAGTCTTATATTGAGATCTTATATCTGGATGTCACACACTAGAATCTTCCCCTTTAAGCCAAAAATAGTAAAATCTGCTTGAACATACACTCATTTGTTTTACATATGGATGTAAAATAGCATTGGGAAAGTATCTTTTGCTAACCTTTCTAGCAGTCTCTTAAACTACTACATCAAATAAATCATCTTCAGAGCAGAGCTCCAAGCCTCTTCTCATTAGTGTTCCTGTGTAGGTCCCACAGCTGAGCAGCAGAAATTACAGCTAAGGAAGCTGTTTGTTAGGGCAAAGTCAGTTGAAAAACCACTTTCTCCCTTGAAAGAACCACTTTTTCCCTTACTACTGAAGAAAATAGACATGTTTTACCTCAGCAAAAAGTGCAATCATAAGTCCATGGATAAAAAGTTACAAAAGTTTAATGTAGCATTGCCTAGTTTAACCCATAGTAGGATTGCTCCAAGTTCATCGTGAATGCATATCCATTTTTTTTTGCCACACTATTTTCAGGTTGGATCTACGAATTCTCCTGGGACGAAGCACATTTTGTATCTCTAGAGCCTGCTTTTAGATTTTGCCATTTGTTTCCTTTGTTTCAGAAAGGGACTGGCTGGCAGACTCTGTTAGAGGAAAGGTAATACCATCTATTAAACCCAAGCTAAACGTAGTGGCGAACACTGGCAGACTTTTGAGCACTTAAATTTCTTCTTCAAACATAACATTTAACATAATACTATTCTGAAGAGGTTTTCTTAGTTCTGTTCAGAAGGCAATATTTTAAAGCCATGCCTACATCAGTGAGCTAAAGGACAAAGAGCACCACTAGCAATAGCTTCCTCTGAAAATAACAGATCTCTGCCTTACACCTGCAGCCCTAGGAAGGATCAGCTCCAGCGCATGGGTTTAATTCTCTTCTACAAGAGGTCTTCTACAAGAATAAAATAACCTTTTCAAAAATCTATAGTTTAAGTATTTTATGATTTTTGTTTGCTTTGCCATTCACTTCAGATCAGTTAAATGTGATCTTCAGGGCAACTATGCATCAAAATACAGCTCAAAAATAAAAGCTTTACTTGTTTGAGGGGCAGATACTAATGGAAAGTATGTTTCATTGCTATATATACAAGATAAAAAAATCAACAAAAAAGGCATAAAAAACTAATGTAGAATAGTATGTACAACTAGAAAGAGACAAAATTAAGAATATTTTGTTAACATTTACACAACACAGTTCATCGTGATTTACAAAAAGTGTGCCTGGTGGACGCAGACACCTCTCTGAGGTGAGCCAGGCTTTTCTGGGAGGCAATGAGGTGCGAGGCTGTTTCTGCCAAGTTAGGTTCCCCTTCTCGCTTCACAGCCCTCCAGCGTGCGAGGACACTTCATGTTACAAGCAGCAGTTTCCCTGGAGCGGGGAAGTCAACCTTGCGCACAGGTTATGTCAGCTGTGCCGGCAGGGCATGCCGCATTCCCGGGGAACTGCCCTTGTTTCGGGTTTCCTTGGAGAGCGGATGCATGTTCATGTCATGTGTTCAACTCTCTGAACCTCATGTACCGAAGCGCGCGGAGAACTTCTTCTGGATTTTCTTGGGATTCCAAGGAAAGCCAGAACTAATAGGACTTTATTAGAAAAAGTAAGAATTTTGGGGGGAAGCACGGGGGCAGGCGGGGCGGGGGGGAGGGCTCCCACTGTAGCAACAGGCTGGAGAGTTCCATTTTTCCGCTCTATATTATAAACACGGGAGACTGTAAATCTTTGGCATATGAGCAAGCATTTGTGAGTAAGTATTTCCCACTGCCTGCCACTGAAGTTTAGAATAAGAGAACAGGCCTTTGCAAAAGGACTTACATATATATATGTGTATATACATATTTATATTCTTAAGCATTTTTTGACTTTTCTAACCTCAGGAAAGAAGTGCTGCGCACGGATTAGCTTTTAGAACCCCAGGCAATGCGGGCTGCTAGGAAAGAGACAATGCTGGTGATTGATGTCTACCGCAGTCTAGCGAATCACGGAAGGGGAAAATAAAAGCAGAATTTTCTATTGTATACGCCCACTTCCAAAAACAACATACTGTCCTAAATGAGCTGCTCCCTGCACAGCAAGTGCCCCATTATTTTCCTTTGTGCTCCACAAGATTTTCAAGTTGAAGTTAATACACTCAATCTCTAGATTTGTCCACTTTCCTGTTACTGTTTCTGCCTCCTGAAGGCTCGCTGTTCTTGCCAGCTCTGAAGTTGCTCACCTCAAATTCCATTAAAAAAAATAGTTTTAAATTGCAGGCTCCACCTTGGCAGTTCCCCGCTGCTGCCACTCTTCTTTCTTCCACAAAGAAGCCCACTCTTCAGAGCGGCATTCAAGGCAGGCAAAGTGCCAGCGCATAACTGAGCCTCCGGTCAGGCTGCAGAACCCTCTTGCCCAACCTGGGTCACAAAAAACTATTTACAACCTCCTCAACAGCTTTGCTATTAAGAAAAAAGGCGTTTTTGTCAGGGTGTTCCCTGCTCCAGCCAGTTTAAAAGGTGGGTGGAAGGGAGGAAACACTCCACCCCGAAGTGTGACACTTCAAGAGCACCAGATGAGCCCTCTCCCTGTCTGCAAGGCGGGTGCGCCCGTGGCCAACAACCTCCTGTAGGCGCCCTGTGTCCCATGGGGGCTGCTGGGCGCCGAGTGCTCCGTCTGACCATGGAAAAGTGCAGGGGAGGAAAGGGGGGAGGAAAGGAAGGAAAGACGGGCAAAGAAGGAAGGAAAGATGGGAAAGAAAAAGGAAGGGAAGTAAGAAGGTGAAAAAGAAAGAAGGAAAGGAAGAAAGGACAAAGGAAAGGAGGAGAGGACAAAGGAAAGGAGGAGAGGAAAAAGGACAAAAGTGGGGAGAGGTAAGGAAAGAAAAAGAGGAAAGAAAAAGGAAAGAAAGGGGGAAAGGAAAACAAGGAATGAAGGAAGGAAAGCAAAAGAGAAAGAAAGAGAAGAAAGAGAAAATGAGAGAGAGAAGAGAGAAAATGAGAGAGAAGACAGAGAGGAGAGAGAGGAGAGAGAGGAGAGAGAG
>JAWLRI010000811.1:1682535-1694975 GCA_034781795.1 Crypturellus tataupa | reverse complement strand
ACTAAGGGCTGCCCGGTCGGGCGGCCGGGCCCCGCCACCAGCCAGCCAGTCAGCCACGTGGCCACGTGGCGGCAGCTCCTGCCCGCATCGCCGCGCAGCCGCCCACGGCGCCAACCCCGGCCCCAGCGCTGATTTATTTTTGTAGAGCCGGTCCGGGCACCTGGGTACATCACACTCTGCGTCACACAGTGTTCGGTGCGAGAACGTGTGGCGGTGATTGTTGCCTCCCCTCTGGCAGGGATTTCAAACCGCTCAAACGTAGCCTGCAGTTGGTAGGGATGACTTCAGAGCGCCTGTGTCTAAGCACCTTGTTACAGCCAGGTTATGTAACCCAATGGAACAGTAGCGTTGCATATCACTATCCGGGTAGGTGTAGGAGAGGAGGATAGCACAAACGGCCCTTCTTCCTGCTCAGTGTGCATTGCGTTTCTGAACTGATTCCTCTTCTCATTCCCTTGCCTTCCCTGTGGAGCTCTGTAGAGCAGGAATTGCCATGACAGCTGTGTCTTTCCGAAGTGGCTGGTTGTTGTACTTCTTTTGATGAATACAGGTCCTTGCTTTGTCGTTTATAGTCTGCTATAGGATCTCGTATTCCTCTCTGTCCTGAAGGCACTATGATTAAAAGATTAAAATTTAAAGTAGAAGCAATAAACATTTCCATAAATCTCCTTTACACTTACGTAGAGAAGGATACTGAGGTGTTTAGGACAAAAAATTCCACTTACGCCTTGAACCATAAAGATTAGGTATCCGCCACGGAATTCCACTGGAAAAGCTAAATCTAAATGAATGAATGAGGCTTCTAGAAGTGATTCTCACCGGGTGTTTACAGGAACCCTGAGTAAGCAGGAGACCACAGGCAGGCCTCCAAGATCAGACCTCTCTCTACCCACCTGGCAAACCTGTTGACAAATAACAACGCTTTCCAGGGAGTTTTGTGCAAAGAATTTATTCTGTCACAGCAAGGGGCCATATAGAGCATCCTTATCTGTTGTATGATAAATTACATTTCTGCAATGATAAAAAAATACACTGTCGTGTTCCTTTAGGTTACTTTACCAAAGAAGTGTTAATTATCCCCATAGCCATCATCGGAGCATCCTGAGACATTTCCAACAGAAATGCAGAAGTTGCCTGACTAGTTGCCTCTTTGCTTATATCCTTGAATCCTGAGAAGGCAGTTACAAAGACAAAAGGAGTCAAGGAGCAGTTTTTGTTCTTTTTGCTTCCTGAGCATACACATAGATCACATTTTCCTCTGCAGTAAACAGGAAAAATTAAGTGCAATGAAAGATCATTTAAGCTTTGCAACCTCTGGAATAAAGATTTCTCGGATGCTGATGATGTTATAAAATACTTCAAATATTTTTCATACAGACAATGAATATAGTAGTTTTATCTGGAATAGAGTCACAATCACAAATACTAAAATCTTCAACATCATGTCATAAATACATAATTTCACTGAGAACTATGCTACAAGTTTATGAGGTGAAATGTATCAGCTTTGAGGGGCACATACGTGCCAGATCAAGAAAGAAGGTCTGGGTAAAATCGGTAAAATCACCTGTTGTTTTATGATTTGCTGTAAAGCTATAATCACAAAGTAGCAAACAGTAAAGTGGCACTTCATGTGTGTGCTGTTTGAAGGAATGTTTTCAGTAGTTACAATGCACACACACAAATATATTGAGAAATTATTTTGTCTCCACACAAATGCACAGAAACGTCTTAACCAGTGTACATCCGGAGTGCTAATGAAAAGACTAGCAAGGATTTATGTAAGTTTTAGAAAGTTTTAGGAAGAAAGATACGTTTTCAGAAACCATTTTGCTCTCTCAATATGCACTACCTAATATCTTCAGCTCAGCATGCTAAGAAATAACAAAACATACTTATCTAAATTGATGTAATTTAATAAGAGAGACAACAGAGCTGAAAATCCATAAATTAGCAAAGAGTTATCTAAACGAATAACTTTCATCATCATATTCAAGCTCATCTTCCTCATCCTCCTCCAGAAGTCCGTATTTAAATTTACGATAGATTGTCCCATCCTGGCCCATATACACAATATCATCATCGTCGTCGTCGTCATCTTCATTATCTCGATCTCTGAACTCGATCACCTGATCTTCCTGATAGCTTGTGCTCTCGTGGGAGTTGTTCGTGTAGGAGGGAAAGGCTTTGGAGTGATTTGTCAGCTTCTCATATCCTTTTTTATGGGCAGCCTGCGTTTTGGCTCGTGATTTTCTCCAGATAAATATAATGGCTCCAATGAGAAGGAGAAGCAAAATACAGGTGATGACAAAGAGAGCTGTTTTGCTTTTGCTCTCAGGTGGTTGAGTGATCCGCAAGACACAGTCATCTGACAACATCAAAAAGAAATGAAAAAAGGTTATATGAGATCAAGTGGGAGTCTTTGTTTTTAAATGACCTAGCAGAATGTTTAGATTATTTACATCTTTAAGCTTTTTAAGCTTTTAGGCTGAAAAATTTATTCTTTCAATACGGCAATTGTGTTCTTGGGGCTCTGATGGTGCAAGCTAATAAACCAGGACAGGGTTGTTGGGGTGGTCAAGTTTCCTCATTAGATTAGGAATAATCATAAAGAAGTAGAAAAACTAACAAGCGCACAAACAAAACCTACTTGCTAAGTTTAGGCATGAAACATAACATCCCCAGAAATATTTGTACTTCTAACTCTCTGGAAAGTCTGGAAAACAGGTTGTGTGTGCTGAGCCTGTCTGCTTTTCCCAATTCTATCAGTTTGGTATAATAAAAATATTTCCTCTCTCTGCAAATCTTCTGCAGATTCTTCTTCTGTCTGCATTATCTTGTATGATATACTGTAGCTAGTTCAAAGTCAATGGAGTGTTTTTGGTATGATGAGTTTTAAAGGGGGTGATTTAGAGCGCTATCCACTGAAACAAACATTTCCCAGTCAACTGGGTTATGAAATGCAGGCCGTTTAAAAAGAGCGGTGACTGAGAGAACGGGGCAATATGACTTGCAATTGCTGTTATTTGCATAAAGCCCTTCCCGCTCCGCTGCTGGAGCAGTACAAACACGCTGTACGCGCACAGCTCAGCGGCACATATTTGTTATTTTCTGCCTTTGCTTCCCAAGCATCAGTCGAGTGAGTCACGCGGCCCCTGAACGCGGCTGCCCCTCACCGGACGGGTCCTACCTTGCGTCTCCGTGCAGTCGCAGCACGGCGCGCTGCCCGCCGCGCCGGAGGCACCGCAGCAGGGCAGGCAGCGCCCCTCGCCCAGGTGCAGCTGCATGCTGGCGGGGCACACGGTGCAGTTGAGGGGCCCGGGCCCCTTGCACTCCACGCACGTGCTGTCGCATTTCTCGCACTTGAACTCGTCCTCCTTGAGACACAGAACACAAGCAAGGCACCTCTCATTCCCGCTCCTGCGGACCTAGCTCTTCCGCCCTGTCACCCTCTGGGGCCTCACGGGCACCATGGATGTCTACGGCAAAATACACTGGGTGTGGGAAAATTAAAATTTGGTTCATCCTGCCTAGGTTGTCAGTGATGTATCTGCTGGTAAGGAGAGTGCAAAACAGTGTGGCCAAAGCTTAGTTTGCAATCTGACCTAACAGGGGAGATAGATAGCTAAAATTCATTTGGACTGTCAGCTCTTTGGCCAGCTCTTTTATTTCTGCTTTGCTAGACCCCTTTTAGGTTAAGTGTCTCTTTAGCACTAATGATGATAACAGTAAAGCTGTCTTAAGCAAATAAGGTGAAGCAAGAGGAAGTAAGCAAGGTGAAAGAATGAATTTCCTTTCCAACTTGAGAAGGAGGACAAATAAAGAATAAGGCTGACTGGAATATTTCTATTAAAACAGATTTTCATTAGTTCATGTTTGTTCTGTTTCACAGAAACTGCTCCGATTCAGGTACTCTCTTCAAAGTCTAAATAGGTCAAATTCTGGGGCCATCTGTACACAGTGATTACTGAAGTTCCTCGTGGCCACATACCTCATAGACCACTCTGAGATCACATGGCTCCCAGCGGCTGCAGTTCCTCAGTGGTCTACTGGGCAGAAGTCTCTTAATTTTTCTGTCTTGAGACCAGGACCAGGACCACAGGTCCAGTGCGATAACCTTACATCAAACTAGTTAGATCCCTCAGGGCTGTTTGTCTCCTTGCCCTGAATCTGAGAGCACAGAAGAGACTGGGAGGCCGTGCTGGGAACTGTGGACCTACATGGACTCTGGTTCTTGGGCTGTCTTCCCACATTCACAGCTAAGGAGCAGCCCTGCTACAGAGATCTTCCTGGACAGAGATTCCAGGTATCCAGCATCTCAGGCCAACTGTCTGTATTCTTATATCTCAGGCCATGCTGCTGTATTCTTGAACTAGCAGCTCTGGAAGGCAGATGTAAATATGGAAACTGAGCTGGCCAGACTTGTGGCACAGGCCCAAACATACTGTGGTGCAATTCCAGAAATGTAGCTCTGTTCACTTGTGCCTGTCTCTTCACTAGTGTTTTCTGCCAGCAGAACGCTGGGCAGAAGTGTGATGTGACTTCTTACAAGCGAAACTGCAGAAATGCCTGGGGAAATACTGGTCATACCAAAGAGAAAAGCCCACTTTCTATTTAGATATAGCTCAACATATTCACGTGGTTTTGGTGTGACCCTTGGCATCATTGTGTCTTAATATATACTAGTACAGAAATCTTCCTACAGTAGCAGAAAGACAAATAATGGTTTCTCTGCCAAGAGAATAAGTAGAAAATATAAACAGAAAAAAAAAAATAGGAAAATAAAAAGTAGGAATGTTGAAAGATAACCAGACTTGAAAACTCAGGGAGGAGCATTTTGTGTTCTTTCTCTTGTGTTCAGAAGCCAAAGATCAGGAGGTAAACTACAGGAGAAATTGCCCGCAAATACGTACCTCTTCTGCTGGTGCCTCCTGGGCTCTATATTCGCCTACAAGGCAGTCTGAGTTGCACATTCCGTTTAATAATGTGTAGCTCCATACGCAAGAAGTGCAGCTGAATGCTCCACTCCCTAGAAAGGCAAAAAAACCAATGTTAGGACAGCAAACAAACAAGCAAACAAGCAGACAAAATCCTCCCCTAGTTCCCTTTCAGAAATACACTGATCTCCTCCACCAAAGAAAAATTTGTCATTACTAACACTCAGCAATGAGATGCCTAGCATGAAGAGGGGCAGTATTAAGAAGAGATTTGCCCTCGTCCTGAAATTTTATATGCCCACAAAGTGTATTTTTCACAATCCGTGAACTAAAACATTTGGGAAACCTTGACTAAATTCTCTCACATACAAAGTCAACCCTATCGGACCTTTTAGCTAACTCTTTTCAAGCAACAATGAACTAACATGCATTTATGTATTTAAAATAGGAAAAAATAGGAAAGCATGTGAAAAAAATTGTTTCACTAGGTGCAAATAGAGCATCATATAATGTACGTAAAAGCATTTTTGAAGACACGTTTCTGCAGAAATTGAACATTTTATACATCTTAAAGTTGTTCAAAATGTATATATGTCCAATTTTCTGCCACTTGATGTCTTTGGTATGAAACGAAGACATTAATGTTAGCTAGCAGTACTTAAAAAGGTGAAGTTAACAATGTTTTATGATCCAGTGAATTTGCAATATGACTTTTTTGAGCAATGCAGTGAATTTTTTCACACAAAACACAAGACAATGTACCACTTCCTGGCTCCTACATCAACCATGCAGATTCATTTTGGAGCACCTACTGATTTGCTTTTTATAAAGACTAGATCACATTTCATCATACTGTCCCTATCATTAAGATAGAAGATCTGTCCTGTAGTATTAATCCCAAATAAAATAAAAATCAATCATAAGCAGCAGCCTGTAAATTAAAATGACAGTCTTTTTTGTCCCAAATGTAAGCCAAAATATTTCTGTCATTTATCGTGATGTCCTTGTATAGTTGTGTTTTAATAGTTCTTGAAGGTGGCTCTGCTGTAGGAGAAAAATTCAGAATTAGATGTAGTATAATATAGGGGAAAAAAAAGGCATGGAATACATAAATGTATCACAGAGCAAAACAGATGGTGTCTCAAAGTTAGCTTTGAAAAATACTTAACTATATTCAAAACAACAGAAACCACACTTTTTTTTTTCTCACTTTAGAGATGCTTTGTGGCCTTTTTGTTATTTTCAGTGTTGGCAGCTGCTGACTTTCTACCCTTCCGAGACTGTAAAGATGCGTGTTGAGGTTTGGATTCCTTGGCCTCCACAGAGCGGCGCGTGCAGTATGCGAGCTCAAGGAGAGAGGGATTATTCAGTGTTTGTGAGACAAGGAGACTGCGGCCCTGCTGGCACCAGAGCGCTGGCTTTAGGGCTGATGAGCACCGCTGTGAGGAGCCTGGCCGACTTAGGTGAGCTTAACTAGCGTGGTCAGCCCGTCTACCTGCGCGGGCTCTGCCCTGGTGACCCCTCTTCTCCCGTGGTGCTTCCGCGCTACGCAGGAATGGGCAGTCCTGGTTAATCCTGGTGATTCGATACTCTGTGAGTAAGTGTCAGCCTGGATCAGCCGGCTGAACCAGGCAGCCGGTGCAGAGCGAGAGACGCGCTGTGCTGCTGGCCTCGCTCCTCTGACGGAAGGTCGTGCCGACTGCTACTGCCCTCCTCGCGGGGCCGCTCCACAGGCTGGAGCAGGGACACGGCACAGGGAAGCCAAGGCTGGCGCTCTGGCATTGTTTGTGGTTGAAGCAGAGCGTAGGCTCTTACCTTCGCAGGTTCGGCAGGAAGGGTGACACCTCTCACACATGTTGCTCTCCTCGTTTTCGTAGTAATATTCAGGGCAAGAGCTAAGGCATTCGTTCTTGGAGCGCAACAGGTAGAAATACGTATCACAGAAAAGGCAGTCTGTAGGTTGAGGTCCCGTACACTCCTTACAGGTCTTGTGGCATCTCTCACATGATTTAGTGGAGTTTTGTGCAAAGTATCTGAAACAGACCAGATGATAGCGTTGACATTGCAAACACCTGTAAGTGGCAGGAAAGGCCAAAACGTCCTTCTTCATGAGCTTTTACTGTGCATCTCAGTGCATTTCGCATCTCAGTGCATTTACTTAGACTGAATTTGCCTTTTGGAGTCCAGCTATAAAGCAAGACTATCCAAAATACAGGGTGAATACAGGACATGAAGTAAGCAAATAAACAGGCATGACTTAGAAATCCTAAACTCTGTTCTCTCCCACAAATATCCTGTGAGATGCTGGCAAGCATCTAATTCCTCACAGGTCTGATGCCCAGCTCTCAGGTGGGAATTCAGTATTTCCAAAAAGGTCTAGCCAAAGGACACCAAGAGAGAAATAGTTTGTTCATCTACACCGCGCAGTCACAGAAAAAGAGGAATAACTGCAAAGTGATTGCATTAAGATATATATAGTCCTTGTAGACTCATATTAATGAATTGGCTGCCTAAAATTATCAGTCCTAGGTTAAACAGTAATCAGTTTTATTACAATCCATTATAATCATTTATTCAATGTGAAACACTGACTAATTAAGGGATAAATTCATTTATTTACTCTATTTCACACTGTTTGATATAAACATAATCTTAAAAGACCCAGGAGCTTTTAGGAATGGTCCCATTGCATCAGGTTGGTTCCAGCTTGGGCACCAGCTCTAACTCTCCAGTTTGGCACTGGAATGGGAGGTTTTACACCACCTCTGTCTACCTGGATGACATGAGAAGTTTTCATTCCAAGATAGGACAGGGCAGAATGATCTGGTTTCCCAAAGCTCCCTCTGCGATGTTAGTTAAAAGACCTTGGACCTTACCCAGCTGGACACTGGTTTACACATGCTTTTCCTTTCCTGTACCAGCCCGGTTTGCAGGAGAGACACTGTGAGCTGTGTTTTCCAGAGCAGGTGTCACAGGTGCTGTGGCATGGGGAGCACAGTCCCTCATCGCTGTCAACAAAATATCCAGGTGGGCAGGTCTCAACACAAGTGGTGTCTGCACAGAGAGCAACACAGAATAACAGACCATATTCAGTATTTGTTGCTGTAAAAATCTCATACAGCTCTGCTGGAGCAAACTCTAGCAAGGGATGCTGTTCGAGTTGTAACAAAGCCAGTAAAGGGAACATTGGGACATCCTAATTATTTTTTGTTTCTTCCAAGTCTTGTCACTTCATTAGTCTTCACTTCTGAGTTGAATGTATGATAGCAGACTCTTCAGAAAAAAATCTTTAGAAAATGTAAGTGCAAGCATAATAAATAATAATGAACAGCAGCTGTGATTTCTTTCAGAATATACAAAGAAAGAAATAATAGTCAGGAAACTTTCTATCTGCATTACCATTTTCCCCGGGCTTTGCTCTGATTCTAAGTGTATTTTTTCAGGCTCATTGCATTCTGTGTATTTGGCAAATCTGACTGTAAGAAGTTTGAGATTTAATGATGTTTGCTTCCTGGTCTTTGTCCCTGTATGTGGCTGCTCCTTTGTGCTATGGGAACATACACCTCTAATGCTGCTAAATGCGCCAGGTACATCACGTTGTTTGCCTGAGATTTCAGAGGGGCATTAGCAGAAGAGAAAGCTGGAAAGAAAAACCAGGACTTAATCAGCTAACTGCAAGTGCATGAAGCTAAGGGAATAGTGATTTTTCATAATAGCTTGCACTCATTATCTGGCTTATCTTTATTGTTCTGCTGCGCAGATTACAAACAGGCAAAGGAAGTCATTCACTAATGATAATAATAAGATATGTATGCTAGTAATAATGTCAATTCTGAGTCAATCCCTCAAAAACCTAAGAACTCAAAATTCACATCAGAATTAGGTCCAGAGCAGACAGCTCACAGTCAGTGTTTTAAGTCAATTTTACTTTAGATTTTTCCTGAATTGCAACATTTAAAATATTTGTTTCTCTAAAGGTAATTTTTTTTTTGTTTATTTTTTAAGATGTAAAGAAGTAAAATTTAAGTCTGGAGATTTTATTATTTTTGCCAACTTGTTTCTCAGACAGCAGGGTCTTTTCCTCCAAAGAAAGAAGAAAAATGTACTTTTTCTCAAGGAAGGATCCACTAGTGACTGACTAATGATCCAGAAACAATTTTTTAACTTCTCTGCTTAAGTATGTCTTTTTTCATCTAATCTCTGCAGGGATTAAATGAGCCAACATGTAAATGTGAACTCTCTGCTTACAAAACATGAGTTAAGGACATTCCTTTTGTCTTTCTCTAGTTGCTTATAAGAAATCAGTGTGTAGACAGTAAATGGAACAAATACAAGCTTTGTTTAGCCCTGGACTTTGTTTCTACTCAGAAGTCTGGTTTCGGCTTCAAATGCCCAGAATGACCATGTTGTCCACTCCGCAAAATAGCCCTGAAGAAGCAAATACCTCTGCATCAACTAATCATTGGGTCAGCCTTGCAATATTTAGGTTGAAGTGGTCCTAGATTCTTCACGGATAGAAACTTGCCTATTTGATGCTCTCCTCCCACTCTTCAATGTAAAATAAACTCTAGATGCAGGATCCAAGTACTCACTGAGAAGATGTAGATTATTTGCACAGCTGAGACACTGGTGTTCGCTGGGTCCTGAGCAGTGAAGGCACTTCCTGTGGCACGGCCTGCAGGTGTGCGTTTGCTCGTCGTGGTACTCGGTGCGGGGGCAGTGTAAGGATGACAGACATTGCCCGTTGCGGTTCAGCGTCAGGCCGCTTCTGCAAGTGAGGCAGGTAGTGGAAGAAGAACAAGTCTGGCATGTCCTATTGCAGGCTGGAAAGGATGAAGAGCAGGCAGGTCACCATTTCTTTTTTCATTTCAAGTTATTATTTCAGATTTAGTTTTACAAGGAGCCACCAGGATGAGGAGTTGAGTGAAATGAACAACAGCTCTGCTTTTGCATAACCAAACAGGTTAACATTTTCACCGTCATGCAGCCTACTCCTTCAGCTGCCCTAGAGAGCGGCAGTGCTTTTGCTGAGCAGCAGTTTTCAACATCACTATCACTAGCACAATGAGCAACTACTCACCTGCTGATGAAAGTGACTTTCAAACACCTCCAGCTTTGCTACCTTGATCTGCATTTTCTCTCACTTTTTGCTGCTCTGAGCTGTGTCTTATCAGGCCTTTGTTTCTCTGTTCCTCTGTTTTGCACACTCATACCTACATTAGCAACCCACAAGCCCTTTAGGAACAATATCCGTCCAGTTCTACTTGCATTTCAACACCCGTCTGGAGAAAACAACCCGGCCAACCTTGGCAATCTTCAGTTGCTTCTTCGTAGTAGGTCCCTTTGGGGCATTCCTCAAAACACTGCCCGTTGTAGAGGACGTAGAAGCTGACGGCGCACTCCACGCAGTCGTCCGAGTCGGGTCCGTCGCAGTCCTTGCAGTCTCCGTGGCAGGGGAAGCACTGCTTGTCCTCCGCGTAGAAGTGAGAGGGACAGTCCTCCACGCACCGCCCGTCGTGCAGGGAGAAGTCATCCATGCACACTGTGGAGAACCAGAGACACCGCGTGAGGCGCTCGTCCCGGCTTTGGTGTCTGTGGGAGTGAAGAAATCTCAGGAACCCATAAATCCCGCAGGGCCGGACAACTTGGGAATGCATTTTCCTTTTGATACTTTCTCCTCCAGTCTGCCCATATCAGCCTAAAGTTCACCAAGTCATCTGCTCAATTTTGCTGATATTGACCAAACCATGCTGACACTAACTGGAGAATGGCTTCTGATGAGACATTATAGATTATGAGCTTTCTGCAAAATTAGGGATGTCCAGATTGGAAGGTTTTATTATTAAAATATGAGTCTGGCTGGAATATTTGCACCTGGGGGACTTTGATGGTGTTAGGAGATTCAGGATAGGGATTCAGTGGTTCATTTTATTATAACTGCCTAGTTTAGCAGGTTTATTTATGATTCTTTTTCATCTATGCTAATGTTTCCAGAAGGATTTTCTTAGCTATCCCTTATTGTTTCGTGTGTGCAGCCAGACTTTGGAGAATTTATGAGCATTATTAGGTATGTTTTACATACTTACAGAGGTTTCATCTGTCACCATGAGTAGCAATTTGCAAAAACGGTAAAGAAACACATTTAAACTAGAAAAGAATTTTTTTTTTGCACATTGGTGTAAATGTTAAAGAATTTAAGTGTGAAAAGATCAATATTTTGCTAAATCAGGAATAGAATTAAGCCAATAAGAGCCTCCTGAAACACAAAAGAACCGAGAAAGTAGTATGAAACACCTTTGCATGTTTTCAACTGAGTCTCATCATACAGCACAGATTGCTTAGCCTTTATTTTAGTGGTTTTGCAATGCTGTACACCCATTTTTTCATTTTTGCTCATTATGGGATTTCTTTTCACATATGTGTTTCTGCCAGTCTATTTTGCCAGTCTCTTCTAAATCTGTCTCATTTAAACTAAGCCATAAAAAATTCCCTGTAATACCTTTGCACATTTGATTGTGAATGCACTCTTGACACATTGGAGGGCAGTGCTTGCAGATTCCTTCAGAAGCAAAATACTTCTCCGAGCAGGTAGGTTTACACTCCCATTGTTCGAGAAGCAAAGGACTCTCACAGGACTGGCATTTGGTGGCACTTCCCATGCATGTCTTACAGGACCCACTGCATTCCTTGCAAGCCCCAGAGTCATTAAAATATCCCCTGTTCAATTAAAATGAACACAAAGTGAACAGCTGGTCAGAGCATGTTTATAGAATAATCCCCTGACATAGGCTGCAAGAATTATGTTCCCAGCAGATATATTTCACTGAAATAAAATATTTCTTAAACATTTTCTTGTCTATCCTCCATTCCAGTCCATTCCCTTATAGCACCAGTACCACTGTCTTCAAGCAGATAGCACAGTTCACACCATGAGTCTATCTTTTCCCGTATTCCTGTGCTAAACCTACGGCTTGCTGGACTTTCTTTCTTGGTCATCCAGCCCTCCGCAGTGATAGCATGAATAGAAAGAATGATATAGAAAGAATAATATAGAGGGGAAAAACAGTAGAGAAATCCCTGGAAGTATGAAAGCTGGGAAGGAATATATATAAAAAAAATCCAAACCAAAAGAACCCACAACAGAGTGCATGAGAAGTACCTTTATTTGGTGACAGCAAAGAAGCAAGTGAGGAGAAGGACTGGGTGATGATTTTTCAGTTACTACAAAGAATCACCTTGTGGGCAGTACTGTGCTGAAATCAGCAGGATCTTTACCATCAGACATAGTCACTTGTGCCCTCAGCCAAGACAAAATCTTAAAATGGCTTTTACTATGTGGCAGCTTCTGGTGTTGAAGGCTACCATAAGTTCTGTCCTTGGGAGATTTATAATAAATCTGATCTAAAAGGAGCATAAGGTAAAGAGTAATCATCATAGAGGAATAAGTTTTAAAAACTGCTTACTCAGGGCATTCCTGAAAGCACCTGCCTTCGTGGAGGAAGA
>JAWLRI010000811.1:1664441-1682435 GCA_034781795.1 Crypturellus tataupa | reverse complement strand
GTCCTCCCCAGACTGACACTTCAGGCAGTGCCAGGGGTTGGAGCACACCGCACAGTCGTCCAAGCACCTCTCGCACTTCCCGCTTTCCACGTTGCCGTAAGTTTGTTCAGGGCATTCAGAGACACAGGTATCATGGCTGAGGAATTTTCCTGGCAAAGCAGCCACCCAAGTGGAGAAAGGAACCAAAGAGAAATGCATTTCAATGAAATGCATTAAAATGCATTTAAAAGAATCTTATCGTGGAGGGCTATAAAAAATTATATTTCCCAAAAGCTTAACTTTTTGATGCTTATAAACATGATTGAAACATTCTTTAAACTGTTTTCCAAAATAGTTTGCTCAGTCTCCCCTAAAGTTAGAAAGGATCATCATCATCATCTGGTACAACCTTCCTGAAACCCATACTCAGTAATTCTTGTATCACTTCTACAAATTTTGGTCGAATAGAAAAGAAAACAGCATCCCCATCCCAGTATTTTTTGCTGTTATTGCTAAGGGTGCTTTATTCCCAGCTGCTATGTGTCTGAATTTTAGTCTTCTGATTATCTAATCACCTTCTCATGCTTCAAGGTGCCAAAGAACTTTCTACTGAGCACCAACCAGAAAAGGACCACAGAACTATTTATCATACAGAGTGTTTAGACACTTGCCAAAACTGCCCAAGGAACCTGAGAGTTTCCTACCTTCTGGACATGAAGTACACAGGTTAGCATCTTTGTCACAGGTCCTACACGAAGGATCACAGGACTGTATCTGGGTTTTTGATCCTGGAATGAAAGAAAAAAAATCTGGTTTTGATTATCTTTTTCGTTTTTTTTGTTGTCGTTGTTCATTTGCCCTCCCAATTCTTACTGTATTTTTCTAAGCTGTCTTTAATATGTACCTCCTTGAAGTCTTGATATTCACAAAGCTGGACAAATTGGTCATTGCTTTAAATTCTGTACCCTTAATTGAGTCTAAAGATAAATGAATGACTATTAATTGAGTACAGAGCTGCTGTAGTAGAGGAAAATAAAAATGGTATCCTGAGATTAGATAAGTCTAGACTGCTCATTCACTTCTGGACTGCTTATGAGGAGTAACGTTGTTAGTTTCAGCACTCTGCTCCAAAGCTAGATCTCTACTCCTAGTATACTGCAAATAAAACAATCTGGAAGATGTGCAAGTTTAAAGCATACAGTGCAGCAGGGTATTGTTATGGAGATTTTGAAGTAGTTGGCTGAAGAATACTATTACTGTGTCTCTAAGAGAATAAACCCTGAATAGGAAGGAGGATAAAAAGAATGTATGTGAAGAAGGTCTGTAAAATGGTTCTCCCCAGCTCAAAGCAAAAGCAATTCTGTATTTTGATCCAGGAAGTCTTAACAATGGCAAAATGAATGATGAAAGAACAATTGCAGAGCAGTGTCAAAAACAGATTACATTAGAAGTGAGGTGCAGATTGAGCTTAGCATATTGTTTAGTGCGCCCAGGGGGTTCAAATGCATATGACTTTTGAAAGGGAATGTAGTGGCTGACCGAATCCATTAGACCCCTGCAGCAAATTAGTACATTTTTTATTCTGCCTGTTATTGCAAAGTATTTGGAAAGGCTGACATCTTAAGTGAAATAAAGAAAGCAAAAGTTTTGTGCCAGTGAGTGAGTAAAAGGCGGAGGGGAGAAATGGAGACACAAAAATGCTCTTTACCACTAGAGAAAATAAATAGAGGGCATTTTACTATGAAGAAAGGAACTGTGTAGAATGGTGAGTATGTGCAGAGCATGATGGAGGAATAACAATGAAATAACTAATTGTAATGATTATTGATAAACGTACTGCTAAGCAAGCTGAGAATGTGGGACATGAAAGTTCAGACTGAAGCACTGAGAGCAGTGTTAGAAATCTGTGTAGATCCCATAGCAAATGCATTTAGCCTTGGCTTTAGCAGCCAGATTGATGGCCCGAAGAGTCAGAGACCTATCAAGGTTAATACCAAGACAGATGGGACTTGGACTGTATTTTAATAAGTATCCACCTGAAGACAATTTTAAACTCTGAAGCTATCAGAGGCTTTATGAAAGAATAAAATGCCTAAAACTTATTTTTGAGCTGTGCAGCCTGAAGCACTGCTAAGGAGCTAAAGAAAAGCCCTGAGTTTCAGTACACAGGAAGACACAATCACGACTTCGTTTTTACTGTAGGTGAACCTAAAGAGTAAAGTATCAAGCAATCATCAGTGTATAAAAATGAAAACTTTTCCTGGGGAAAGACAAGAAAAAACGGGGAAGGCACAAAGTCCCTGGTTTGCAGAGAATATAAAAGATGTGAGCAGTGTGGAAGTACAGAGAACCTGAAAGGTGGGAGGATAGATTTACTATTAAGTAATTTCTGAAATTGCAGGGGTGGGAGGATGGCATGGAAGGTAAGTGATGATGTGGGGCCTGGTGAGGTACAAAGAGACCTCAGTGTGTGAAGCGAGTTCAGCATAAAGAGGCAATGAAATGCCTCATTTTCTGATACCAGCTGTAGTAACAGATGCCTGCCAATATCTTACTCTAACTAGATGTTGCAGGAGGCTAAAAGTTTATGAGTTCTTTGGTAGATCCCAAACTCTACAGGTGTGCATCCCTTTTAAAAGAAAAATCAATATACTCTGATGCACACTTGCAGAGCCAGAGGCAGGTAGCACTACGTGTGCTCCTTCCGTGCCCCACAGCAGTGAAAGTGAGGCAGAGGAGACCCAAAAGCCACAGCGCCTTGCTGGTGTGGCACTGCAAACCTGCAGTGAGGTGGCCAAGCCCGCCTGGTCCTAGCACCAATGTTAGATGAGCACACAGCACATCCAAGACTTCTGGTCCAACATTGCCCCAGGGGGTCTTCAAGCAACTCTCCTGCTGGGGTTTCAGTATGGGCATCTGTTTCCAGCCCTCCTGAAGTGCCCCAGGGAGGCTGGTGAGTCAAAAAGCAGTGTGAAGACTGCAAGGCTGGGCTGCTCTAGTCCTCGGTATTGAAGCTCCTGTATCTGCAGGGGTCAAGCAGGGACTGAGTTTCTGAAGGGAAGACAGAAAAATGGCAAGTGAGCTTAGGACAGATGAAACTAAGCTATAAGAAACAGTGGGTACTTGCGTCTAAAGATATTTTATTCTCCTTTTTCATTTTATTTAAGGAAATGAAGTAAGGCAGATAACTGCAAAAATACTCTTCATCGACCTAATAAATTATGACTGTGGGACTACTGTTTTCCGTGAGCTGAGTAGCCAGCAACAACTATAGTGTGTTTTAGCTGAAACACTGCAGGAGTGAAGGGTGGCATCATCTCCCGGTCTGGTACAGAGTGTAAAAGTCCTTCGTGGTGACAGCCCCAGCAGGGCACTAGGTGCTGGTCCTTCCTGCCACCCTTAAGGGAGAGGGACCAGCAGGGCTGCACTGTCTGAAATGGGGCTGGTGAGGGGACAGGGGTCAATGAGATTCATTTAAAATTTGGGGAAAAAGAAGTTTACTTGAAGAATCCTGGAGAAGAACTGTTGTTTGTATTATCCATGTATTGGTTATATATTTAATATACAGCCTATCAGTAGCAAAGCTGGGGTTTCTAAGTCTGTCTGTACTACTTTGTTTTTTTTTTTTAAAAAAAACTACCTGCAAGCTTCTCTTTCTTGAGCAGAATGAACATTTTGTTCAGCTTTTCTTAGCCTTTTTAAAGTGCAAAGATATGGATATCCAGTAAGGCTTTCTGCAAATGCAGGTCCTGTGAGCTTAGATCTTTTCTTTCTCTTGCTGAACTACTTTCTTTATGGGCTTTTTATCCCCGCTGGAAATCCATTTCCTATAGGTCAAGTGGAAAGTGCCGTTCCAAGCAAAGTTTAGACTGTTTGAACACCCTTAAATATAGAGGGCAGCCCTTGTGCCTCTAGGTGTGCCCAACCACACCTGAACACAAGCATTTTTGGTCTGTTTGCTTAAGTGACCCTCAAAGCAACTTGCTGGTGACCCTGGCTCACTTTTGTGAAATGCAAAAATTCACTGTCACGGGATTTTGGTGAGAGACGCTTTCCTCATTTCTTTTCCTGATTTCCTGTTATTGAATGAATTCTTACAGAATGTCCTTCTTGGGGTAAGCTGTAAGCATGGAAAATGCTTTGGGAAAGCTAAATACTTGCTCTTAATTTTACTGAACTGAGCAGTTTTCAGTGTTTTCCAGTGTTTCTATCCTCAAGCAGGCAGAATTTTCTACTTTCTTTTTCTCCTCTCAAGAGAAGATCCCCACTGGCCTACAAATCCTCAGATTTTTCTGTTTTAAAGAATAGTTGTTTGGCAGTCTTTGAAAAACCTTGAATAATTGATGGTATGTTGTGCAGCCATGTAGGTTTTAATTAACATTTTTTCACTTTATTTCTGAAAACCTTGGCTGGAAGGAAGACCATCTGTTCGTGATGTCTGACGGCAGTTATATGTCCTCCATTTGTCTATCAGCTGCTTCTCTAAACCTTCAGAATTTGTCAAGGCTGAGTTCTGATTTCCCACTGAAAGTGTCAATGGCCTTTTTCTAGACACGCAGTGAATACAAATTTTCATTTCACTTCCCAGCAGCTTTGCATCCAGCTACCTTGCCCTTGCTTATGTTTTATTTCATTATCTTGGAAACTGGGTAGTTTTAAGTGGTGTAATTTAATACCAGCTATGTGTGAAGAAGCAAGACAGAAATATTGCTGAAGTATATGTTGCTAGGGGAGAAGAACCTTGATCCTGGCAAGAGAGTTGGTGTGATATAAAAAATAAAAAGCAGTAAAATAGGGTTAAACAGAGAACCTGTTAGCTACGGCTGAGAAATATTTATAGGAGGTCATCGTTTCAAAAACATTTCAGTCCTTAAAATTAAAAATAAAGATGTTTTTTCCCGATGAAGTACTTTTTTTTTTTCCTGTTTAATCTTTTGGCAGCATTTGCTATTTTCTGTAATATGTACTAGTCACCACCAGAGGGGAATGTACACAAGCAGTTCAGATATTTGGCAAGATACATAAAAGACAGCTTTTAATTTTCTAGTCAGATGTAAATGCTTAAATGACCCATCCAGAGAACTTCTAAAAGAAATATGAAAATCTTGCAATTAATTAATTTCTTTTTTTTGTTTTTAATTCTGGACAGTTATAATGCATTCATATTGTGATAGAGCTCTTGATGAATACAGTAGGAGTGGAATTAGGCCTTCATTTGTTGAAAAAGGCAAAGCTAGAATAATGTTAAAGAATAAGTTTTTAAAACATGTATTTCTTGAATAGCAAAAAGCTCCCAGAAGGGGAAAGTGTAATGCAAAAGATTTTGCTGCGGATATCCTTGCACAGTATTTACATTAGTGTAACCAGAGCTTTCCCAAGAACAACCATGCAAAGCTGTCAAGAAAATTGGTCATGTTAAAGGCATAATGCATTTCCTCGGCCTTTGGATCGAAGATAAATGAAAACAGCAAATGGCTGTTTTTAACCATAGAAAAGTCCTTCAATTTCAATGAAAATTTTACTCAGAAAGTGGCAAGTCTGTTGCAAAAGGCTGCAGGAGAGCTAATTCAGTAATTAATACAGAACTGCCTGTCTCAAGGAAAGCGCTTGTTGTCCACCAAAAAGAATTGCTGCTCCTGGCATCAGCCTTCTGTGCTGACCCATTGCTGTTTATTATTTAAAAGCAGGCATCAAGTAAGTCCAAATAAGGCTCACGGATGATTGTCAAGCTGTTTCTTTGAATTTCTTTCGCCCCTGGAGACTAATGCTGTGTACTCAGGATTCTATAAGGTTTCTCTTACGATTTTCAGTCTGTGGCTCTTAGGGTTGAAATGAAACTCTTAAACATAGAAGTTGTATGTCTATGATGTTAATTGACTGATTTTAAACTCATTGTGAAATAATGGTTCAGAAAACAGAACAGTTTCTAAAAACGGGACACTGTGAAAAAACACTCTATGCTATTATTGTACTATTCTGCTGTTTTTAAGGGGCAAAGAGTATGACCTTTTCAGACCTACTGAGCTGTTTTGATCCTTACGCTTATGTTCTTTTTGGATTTTTCAAACTAAAGTACCTTCATTTTAAACTCCTATTTCAGGTAGGATCCAACTCACTGTCACATTGATTCTTGCTTCTTTATCAGAATGAGTAGCAACTTGGACATATATCCAGCTCAATTTCCACCATTCCTTTCAGAAACTGAGAAACCGAATTAGGCTGTGCCATTTCTTGAGCTGAACTGTAATGTAACTCTGAAGTGATCATAGTGCTCTGCCCATTCTGTCTGTACTAGCACTAGAGAGATTAGGCGAAAACTGAAAAATACTTTTCTTTTTTCTTTTTTTTTCTCATGTTTTCTTTTCTTGTTTGGGCTTGTGCAAAATGAATGAGACAATGGCATAGTTTCATGAGACTTAGTGTTTTAAGACTTTAACTGCCATCTCCACACAGAATTAAGGAAAAGAGGGGTAAAATGCCCAGCTCTATTAAAACAATGTCCCCAGATTTTCCACTTTCTTTCCCCAAGTGAGTTTATTTTGAAATGTTCTCCAGGATTTTCTGATGTGGCTTAAACTCAGCAAGTCCTCAAAAATATTCAGGATGAAAAATGATGTCCAGAGGCAAGGAGTGGGATCCTCTTCACATACCCACCACTTGTTTTGCAGGAACTTAGGATTTAAAAAACAAAACCCTGAAGTCTACCAAGATCTGGGGGCATACAACCAGAGAAATGGGCATATCTAAAGAAAGAGACAAGTTTTTAAAGATAATCTAAGGTTTTAAGTAATTTATGATCTTTCCTGTAATTATTTTAATCCTGAAACTGCCTGATAAGAAAACATATTCACACACAGTGCCCCTCTTTGTGCTGCCCATTCTGTTTTCCGTGCCTGCTCTTTAGGGACGGCAGACCTTTATGCCAGGCATGAAAAGCAAAAAGACTTCATTTTTTAGACTGGTAAAAGTTTGTTTCCTCCCTTTTGAATCCCATTTATTTGCCCCTTTCTAAGGGTAAAAGGGGGACTTAAGTATTTATATTTTTAACCTCCAATCAAAGCAGCTTCCCATGCACATCTGTAATACCCTTAACTTCTCAGATATGGGCTTCTAGAAGAAGAGTATTTTATTCTCATACCACAGCGCACTTCTACAGTGGGGAATATGGAAGGAAATGTACTGCCATGGCTCTCAGTAGCTGCATACATATTCCTGGTGGAAGGTGACCTCTCTGGCTTGTGCACTGTTTTGTGGGATGTGATTTGAATGTGATCTAGTAGAGACGCTGCTTGGTTTGTTAGGTTTTATTCTGTGTATGGCATTGGCCTTGCAAAACTGATGCAGTCATGAATAAAATACAAAAATAGGTTGCATATCTCCACAAGGTAATTACAATTACATAGATATGATAAAACACAGTGAAAACAATCTACATATGTAATAAAATACTCGACCTATCCCATTTCAAAGACTTATGTGAACTGTAAATTTAAGAAAACTACAGGAGAGGGAAGAAGTAAATCACAATCCTCAATAACCATTAATTCCCAATCTAGTTATTTTGTAGCAACCATAGCATTGTTTAGAAACAAATGGCCAGAATATGAAATCTGTGTGGCCAAAAGCATATAGGATAATCATTTTGCTTGTCTCCAGCAACTTTAAATTTTACATATGAATGATGCTTAAAAATGTGCATCACCTTCCCAAGATGCTCTAATTTTCCTCTCTAAATATTGTATTTTCTCCTCTGGAAGATTATGACTCCCTTCTCTCCTCCTACTATTTTTTCCTGCTATTGTCTGCCCATCCTAGCTCTCTCTCTCTTTTTTTTCTCTCTCTCTCTCTCTTTTTTTTTCCTCTTTCCCTATTTTCAGATCTTTACATGTATATTGGCATGTCTACACTAAGGTCAGAATACCCTAATAATCCCTTTAAAGTCTGAGTTATTGTTTTGCTGCCAGTCAGAACTCCTCTAGCACACTATGTTTTCATTATATGTGTTTTACTCTGGTATTTAGGAAGAAGAATATGTGCAAGATGGATGCAGTTGGTCAATGTGGGATGTTACTCCCATTATTGGAGGGTGGTATGTAATAGTAAACAGAAACAGCTGCTATTTTGCTGCATAACTTAATATAGCATATACAATCTGCATGTTAAGAAGCACATAGTCCATTTTGGTTTTGCAACAGAAACAGATCTCTTGCCACAGCGATTTTTTTCTCTTGTACTTTTTGAAAGAGAGCATAGACCAAATTGTGTAACTGAGGATCGACTGTGCTTTTTGGGGTGAGGTGTTTACAGGCAAAATGAAGACCTGACCATAACTTGCAAAACATCTAATCCGGTTGAAAGGGTGTGTGTATTCGCTTGGTGAATACAGCTTACACTAGTGTGTCTCCTGGCTTCCAAAATCATTTCATCATCTGGTACATGAGATAAAATACAGATGTTTCGCACAAGAAACACAGAGCTCGATCTCCTTTTTTTTTTTTGTTTTTTTTTTTTGTTTTTTTTGTTTTCTTGGCTTGCCCTGTCTTTTTAAAAGCCTGGATACTTGTTTTATTATTTCAGACCTTGATATGTCTTATTAATGATTCCCAGTATGAACTGTTTGCCCAGCAGAGTATTTGCCCAAGTAATATTCTTTCAGAAAATTGTTTTTATACAGGATGTTCTGAATGTTGAACTATGTGTCCATGAAAATTCACAAGACGGGTCAATCATTTATTCATATGCAAGAAATGGAAGTAAAACTTACAAATGGGGAAAAATAAAGTGTATTTCACACTCAAAGAGGTTTCAGTCCTTGCTTAGATGAATCAGTCTCCCAGACTGTAAAGAAATTCAGACTCTATATAGGTTTATCACTATCCTTTAATTTGTTAGCTTGAGAAACAAACTGACGTAAGAGAATCTTGAGAAACAACTGCCTCCATTTCCCTAAAATGTGTTGCATATGGTAGGTCAACTCATTCACTAAAACGGTAATGAAACCCATTGAATCTGTGTGCCTGGAATTGCTGAGGAGAAATGGTTTCAGTATTTTTTAATACAGTTCAAGGTCTACTCTTTGTTAGCAGAGTTTCGAAAGAGAGCGGGTACATGCAAGTCCAGTGTAGTAAACGCTTAAGCAAACTGCTGGATTTTGGCTCTCTTCCTAGACGTGTCGTCTTCCTGTCCCATCGGAGGCTGGGGATGAGCTGGGGATGAGGTGAGGATGAGCTTGCTGCGATCTCATCTTCGTTTCCATGACAAGGGCGAGGCTGTTTATTTTATCCTCAGCCCCCCAAACGCTACCCCCAAAGTGGGAGGACTACTAATTATTTGGCCGGTATCCTTTAATTAAAACCTCATCTCTTCCACTGAAGGTGGGAGGCAGTTCTGTCATGTTAGGAAACCAATGTGAATGCACAGAGGACGTGCTGAGTACCCAGGGCAAGGAGCATATGTTGATAAACAGACACGTAGGATGAGAGCCAAAGATCTCTTCTCAGCCACAGTCTAGACTACTCTGGACTGGTGAGCAAACCTGGATATGGCTTACCATCCCTTGAAGGATGAACAACAAGATTCATAGAACATGCCCATGCTGCATGAAGCAGGCTCCCATTTGAAAAAAAAGATGACAGTCAAGAGATGAAATGGATATTTCAGTAGGAAGAAACCATCTTGGGGACAATTCAAATAGCTATTAAGGTGAAGAATCAAAGAGCAGTAAACTGAGAAAGAAAAATCAGAGGAAGCAGTGATAAACTTCAAAAAAGCCATGATTTTGCACACATACATGACAGAAGGAGTATGTTATTGTCCACACAACCCCCTTCTAAATATACAGTGGAAAAGAAGATGCCTTATAGAACTGTTTTAAATGCTTTGAAGAGGGATCATTGCTCCAGGCCCACGGAAACTTTTTCTGTATAGCTATGCCAGCCAAAATCCTCATCTGGATAGGTTTCCACGAACGTGGGCTGATTTTGTCTCATCCACTCTTGCACTTGTTGTACTATATAACAGTTTTGAACTTTTTTGAACAAAGCACCGAATGACAGAGGCTGTCTGTCCTAAATTTTAGTGGCTTTCAGAACGCTTTTATTAGTAATAGAGGTTACTGTGACAGATTCTGAAACTCTGTTTCCTAACATACAATCACACACACACATATATATATTAATCATCCAGGTATTTTAAACCATTTTCAGGCACTCTTTAAACAGAATCCAACTTATTGGTGTGAAGTACTAGAGTTAACTAGAGTTAAAGAAATATGTTTCTGTCTCTTTCAAATCTTCCGTTTATGCAAGGGATCTTCAGTATGGAACTAGAATTAAAAACAAAACAAAACAAAAACAGGATGGTGCAGCTGGAAATCTGAACTTAGCTGATTCATAATATGCTTCCTGAACACATCAACAAATGAAGTGAAAGAGTGATATTTTAGCCAAAAATACCAGTTGCTTAGATTTTGCAATTAATTTGCAAATGAAAATGAATGTTATGGGAGCCAGATGATTTGAAGCATCCGAAGAAGAACTGGCACAAACATCTAATGAATGCAGTTATTCAAGGAGCATCTTTGGTAAAACTGGTGATCTTTTCATTAATAGAACGGACCTCATGTGCCCTACTATTTGGAAGTCTACTGTAGTGAGAGAAGGCCCAGGATATCACGAGAACCAAGGTCATTTTCTCAGTGGTTACCTGCCATACCTGCTGTCTTATAGTGGGAACTAGAGCAAGTCAACCCAAGAGGAGCAGCGCAGCTGAGCAGCACGGTAGCACCACCAGCTAGAGGAAAGATTGTGTGACTTTGGGGCAGTTTCTACTGCTCAAGCCAGTACAGCTCAAAGACAGGTGTATTTTACTGTTTGAAATGCCCTCAAATGAGCTGTATTGTATCTACCTGAAGAAAAGGAAAATAGAAGTCAGAGAAAGAGAGTTCACAGCAGAGTAATGCAGAAGTGTACAGGCCTCCATCAGCTGCCCTGTTAAGAAGAAAATTGCTAACCATTAATTACCTCACTTGGTGGTGTCAAAAACAGATTGGATTGAGAGACAGGAGAGACCAAAATATAGACGTGTTTTTTCTTGGACACCAGTTTAGAGTGTCTCAAATGGAACAAAATATTTACACATCTGGATGAGACATGATGAAATGTTCAGATAAGGCTCCTCTATAGTATATTTCACTTTTCTAGGTCTCTTTGACCTCTTTTTGAAGTAAAGAAATACTTGTCTTTTTGGATATAATGTATCTTCATAGATGCGTAATAATTAAAAATGGTCCACACTTTCTGAAAATATTTGTCAATATATTTTAAAATTTAATGAGAGATCATACAGATCCAAGATTATCCACTGTTACCGTGTTTGAGCCAAATAAACATGCAAATCAAAGGAAAAATGTGAATTTAATAAAAAAAAAATGGAAGGGGCTGTAAATGATCCAGTTTATCACTCCACTCAATAAATGTTCCTGATCGCTTCTTTCAGTGCGTTCTTAAAGACCTCTAGAGATGGATATTCCCAAACCCCTCAGATAGTTGGTAAGATTGCTTTCTTCTTCCACTAGAAAGCCCTCTCTTTTTCCAATGCCAATTCTAAATCTCCTTTTCTGGATTTTAAAGCTGCTATTTCTTGTCATGTTTACCACACATACAGAGACCTGATCTGTTCCATTCTTCTTTGTGATCACATTCCTTTTAGCTGTCTCATTTAGTCAAAGACCGCCCCCAATTCTCTCAGTCTTGCCTTCTAGATATTTTCTCCCCAGACTTCTGGTAATCCTCACCACTTGCTCTCTCCAGTTGGGGCACTTCCTTCTCTAAACACTGTGCCCAAAACTGGATGTGTTATTCCAACTAATGCATTACAAATGCTGAAAAGAATGGGAGGATTATATGACAGTGGCTTTCCCCTCTGCTGCTCTTGATCAGCCACGATACATTTGAAATACTAGATAGATTTTACCCGTTGGAGGTCATGGATGTGCATACCATTTCATATGTCATTCACTAGCCTAATTACTGAGATGCTGCACAGACTGGACAGGATTTCTTCACAGCAACAAACTTCATTTAGAAAGAATATTTATAGAAAATGAGTTTTAATTTATGGGCTGGGCAATAAATACACCATTAGCACTGCTGGGTGTGGTAACACAACCCATTCAGTTATATTTTACATAGCTGTCATAAAACAAACAACTGGTATTCTACAATGCACCATTCATTTAATACTTTTTTTTAAATTGTATGTAACAGTACTATGATGCATTATCAGATGCTTCATGAAGGAAAATAAAGTAATACAAATCATTCTTTTCAGCAACTTTAACTTTTGAGAGCATTTTAATTGCAAATTCTCTTCTATATCCTCTTTCGGGATAGAAAAAAAATGTTTTCCCCATAATATAGATGAGGGAAGCAAGAAAGAACTGACAATTTTGCCGAAGTCATTAGTTGTGGAAATGGCAAAATGGACAAAAATTCAAGAATTTAGTTCTATATACTGTATTTGGTTCCTTAGACAATAGGTGCATATCTGCTTGGGCAGAGAAGGGAAAAGAAGATAAGTTGTTCTTAAACATTGTCCACACACACATATTATTCAATTCTTTTTAGTTTCCTCCAACTTATATTTATCCATCTGTGGGGACTCAACAGCCAAAATTTTGTTATAAAACTGCCTATAGAGAAAATTTAAGATGAATTTAAATGTTATGTTCTTTATAGAGGCACGACTTTCACTTTGTGATCAAACTCATGTTTGTAAAGTCAGTAATCTTTAAAACTTATTTTAATCCGATCAGTTATATGGATATTTTCACCAAAACAGCATGATCTTGACATCCTCTTTCTAAACTTTTTAATTGTCTTCAATGAAATAAAAGAAGAGCAAGGTTTCTGTAGCAACTTACCACTCCAGAACTTCCCGTTGGGCAGAACATTTCTTGGGTTCAGGCACTGGCCACGAGATAATTGCAAGTTGTCTCTGCACGCGGTGCAGTCCTCATAGCTGTACCCAGCACACGTTGCACAGCTTTTGTGGCACGCTTCACATTCCCGGGAGATGTCATCCTTGAAGAAGCCAGCTCCACACTCGCTCACGCACACGCCACCTGCAACAGAGGTGGAATCTGAAATCATGCAATCCACTGTCCCGTGTCCATCAGGAAGAAGTGGATAAAATGCTATTAAATCTTATCATTTCATACAGGGAGAAAAGAGCAGTACTAGCCGTAGGACTGGTAATTACTACTAACGGCTGTCTCACTAAAGAACCAGTTTAATTTACGATGCAAATTTATTGGAAACTTCAAGGCATATCTTGTCTTTGCTTCTGTAGTCCCAGCCACGTTTCACATACAAGCAGGTAGGATATTAAAAATCAGGCAACTAGGAATTCTGAGGATGAAAAGCAGTACATCCTGTGAGCATTATTTGTCTGATTTTATCTCTCGAAAAACATCAGTACGTATTTGTTATATATATTCCTTGTTAGAGGAATTACTATTCCTTTAAACTGGGAAGTGGTGGAGCATCTCTTTGTCTCTAACAAGAAATAGTTTAAGAAAAACAAACAATACATTAGATCTTATGAAACTCTATATATTTATTGTGAATCCTAAATTTAGTGCTCAGTTGCTTAGATAAAGTTCATAAACTCTTCAAACCAATCTGCAATTATATCTTTACCTAGCTGAGTCTTCATTCATACGCTAAATCCTAGCATGCACAAGACTTACAAAAGCCTAAGCTTGGGTCATAATTTCATGGGTAAGTCTCTATTTTATATTGTCTCAATATAAAATCTAAGACCAAAAATTTTCCTAAATTAGAGACATACATGCCCAGCTTAAGAACTGGATGAATCTCTAGTTTCTGGTGAATATAAAGCAAACATGATTTAAGGTTTTCCATACTGCCACACTCACCCTGTAAGTTATTACACTAATAGTTTTTCTTTTTTTTCTTTATCTAATTTGTTTAAAAAAACAAATGAACAAACAAAAATCTACCAGATCATCTCAGGCTGTCCCTACGGAG
This sequence comes from Crypturellus tataupa, assembly GCA_034781795.1. Classification (NCBI taxonomy): domain Eukaryota; kingdom Metazoa; phylum Chordata; class Aves; order Tinamiformes; family Tinamidae; genus Crypturellus; species Crypturellus tataupa. The sequence continues at coordinate 1,668,405 of JAWLRI010000811.1, read as the reverse complement.
CTTTCCACGAGCATGAGGCTTTCTACTCTGCTATTAGTGCATTCAGTAGGCAGTGCACAGGAACATCAAAACCTTGGGATTTCCTATGATTCAATTTGGCAGTATGTCTGAACCAGTCCTATCTGATTTATGACTTAAAATAAAATTAAGAGAGTCCTAGCCTTGTGCAAATTTAATGTAAAATTTAGTGATTTTATGAGAGCTTTACTCAGTATGTTTAAGTCTCATTACATAGTGTGGACCTGAAAGTTAAAATAAAGCTAGACTTGCTAGATTTGAAAAGTTTGCATGTCTTTCAGGGAGCTAAAGAAATATTTTTTTTCTATAGCCTGAATCAAACAGAATCTTTTCTGTACACACTCTAAGAGCACGTACAGAAAATGCATTAAAACAGGAAATGCATTAAAACAGGAAAATACAATAAAAATACATAAAAATACATTAAAACAGGCAATGCAGTTGGAATTTGTAGTCATATATCTTGAGTTTGAAATCAAATGGTGCTATAAGTTAATGAATTGATCTGGGTCTGCAAAGGGCTAAATGCCCTGAATATCCCCCAACTGCAACTGGGGGGATTTACAAATTTCAGAAGTTGGGTCAAACTCTTTGTCTAAAGTTCTAAATATTTTTGTGTATATACTGTACCTGGTTCTTTGCTTACCCAAGAGATAAAAGCCTTCCTTACAAGAGTCACACTCATCCTTGCCACAGGTATTGCAGTTGCTTGGGCACTCTATACATTTCATGGAAATTTCATCTCTGTATGTGTTTTCTGGGCAGTATTTATAGCAATGGCTCTTATACCTACAAGATGAAGTAAAACACCATTGATAAGTTTGTTTTGAGGTCATCTTTTTCTTTTTATGTGTGCGTATTTCTAGATATGGTAATGATAATGCACTATTCTTGCCCTAATTAAGAGAAATTATTCCTCTAATGAAGGATTGAAAGTGCATTCATGGGTATGTTATCAATTCTACTACTAAGCGTTAACAATATATACTTGGGAATATCTGGGCTTGTAAGAATAACTAAAAGTGCTTTTAAAAAAAAAACAGGCACAAAAACACATGACTCATTAGAATTCATTACACCGTGGTTGTAAAGAGCTGATCAGTTATATGCACATAAGAAAATGAGATTTTTTATAGCTAGACAGAACAGCATTTTTGTCAAAATTTTATTTTATTTTATCTTGGTCATTGTTACATGTACTTAATTGCACCTTGGGGAAACTCGCAGTGCTTCCTTTCCCTCTGCTTAAGTTAAAGTTTCCATAATTTATTATTTTTGATTCTTTGATTAACCGCCTTAAATATTCGGGAATGCTGGTATCAGAACTGTACACAATACACTAAAAGCCTAGTAGTTCCAAATCTAGAGGCAGCATACCTACACAGATCATACCTACACAGATCACATTCGCCTTAAAAAGCTTTAAAAGCTTTAAAAGAACTTGATGGTGTATGACAGGCTAGTTGCTTAGAATTTCCCAAGCCTTTTTCCAAAGCCACTGTTTTCAGGTCCGCAATAGTTAAAATGAGTGGACAGCACAACACTGATTTGTATAGCAAAGCATCACTTTTTCTTTGAATTGTACTAATACGAAGAGCTATACTTACATGTAATAGTGCTGAATGCAGGTCATGCAGATTCTTGGGTCATCTAGAATTTAAAATGTGAACATGTAAATGATATTCAGAGTTAAAATCAAAGCAGTAAAAAGCAGCACTGTAACATTGCTTCTGTGTTAAAATCTCTTGCATGAAAATCACTAAAGCCATAACTGTATCATTATTATCTCTGAACCTATTTTATATTTTTTGGAGATGTACTCTTACACAAATGGATCCAGGTCTGTATTTTTCAAGTAACTTTTAATTTTTTGTTTCCATCTTATGGCACCTAGAAAGTGTTGAGCTGTTGCAAGTGCAAAACTTCTGAAAAATAGATTCTTCCTGGGAGTTCATATCTGGCAAAGGAACTCTTAAAATGAGATTCTAAAGTATCCAGATCTGTGGCTTCAGCCTATTTTGTTACTCATGATAGGACAAATTATAAGCATTTGGTACCTTTAATAGCCACATTTTCAGAGATATGTAGGTGATCCTTTAATCTAGAAAATCCTAGCCTACAGCCCTATATTATGTTGAGCAAATACTTCAGGGTAAATTTTGCATCAGAAATTTTTACATTATAAGATTTTGCTGAGTGCAAGTGTCTTGAGAATCCAGATTCTTAGAACTATTACAATGATAGAGTTGATTTTATGCTCTTTCAAAAGGAGGAATATTTTCTATAACCTTCCATTATCTTATGTTAACTTTCCATTTCCTCTACCTTGCTCAAATATCCCAAAGGGAGCATAATGGAAGGAAACAGAGCAACCTGGGAAAATATATTTGTAAAATGTATTACCATGAAATGCCTATAAATTGTTTTTGGTATTAAGAGTACTCATAAGACAAAATTTTCAATGAGTCTATTTGAACTATGTCTACAATAAATTGACTTTACAAGTGCAGACTTACTAGACAACATGCACTTGGTTTTGCAAGTAGTTTTAACAATTTTTTTATGAGGTGTAAAGTTTTTTTCCGGAAACACTGCAGATCTGTGAAAACATTCTCTTTACTGTTTAGACCATAAGCAGAAACAGCAATTACTTAATCTGGTGTTCTTTGGGTTAGATTTTCCTATTGAGGCAAGAAATACTCCTAGTATGTAAATAGTTTCCATGAAAAGCCCTCCTTTATTTCTAGATAAAAGGCATTTGGTTTGCCTAAGGCTTCTTTTTGAATGAGTTTTGAAGTACTAATAGGATATTTTTAAAGACATCACCTCAGGCATGTATTTCCTATTTTTTTCTTTCCAGTGTTTATATTGCATTACCAGGGGGCAGGCTGGCATTAGTCTGTGAAGAATTAGTGCATTGGCACCCCAACTACATTTGGAAAATTATTCTAGCATTGGCGTTATTGGCAATCCTTAGGTTTTGTTGATGGAGAGAGCACAGTATGCATAAAAGAGACACGGTTAGAAAATTTCTGGGATCATTAACAGGTTTACTACCGAACTCTCCATGTACTATCTGGCTTTTATGAAGAAAGGACTCTTTCCTCTCTTGATTGTGTGGGGTTTAGATGACATTATTTTTTCTTAATGGCCCTTTCAGTTTTTGCCTTTATAGCAGGCTATCTGGATAGCTCTATTTTAGACAGATCTCAGCTCTGTGTCATTACAAAAAAAAGCACAATGTGTGATTGTCCTCAGAAGAGATTGGAATGAATTATTAAGAAGTGAGCTGTTTAGACAGAAGTTTAAAATAATTGGTTTAGAGTCTAAGAGAAAGTATCTAGGAATGAAAGAATAGCTGGTTTGGATTGCAAGCTTGGATACATGATGTAGAGATGGTAAAAAACACATATCCCGGGCATGCTACTGAGTATACACAAGTGTGGATAGAAATGCTCATAAAAACCTCATAAGAAAAGCCAGTTTACTCTTTTTTCACCTAGGAATGCCTTGAGTCTCTTCAAACTGAAATTCTTTGGATTGGAAGGGAGAAAACTTTTAATAATTTTGTAAAATGCAAACATCAGGAAGTTATGAAAGTAAAGCAAAATTCATGTATGTTCCGTTTAATTTAGATTTTAGGCAATTTTTTTTTTTTTTGATATTTTTGTGGGATCTTAAAACTATTCATACGATGAAATAGCAGTCATTGAGCCATGAGTCCAGTCTAACTGTGGCAGGTATTAGGAACTTGTTTTGCTTATTGCTCCTGACACAGCTGTAAAAATATATATGCCCCTTCTTTTTATCTGATTCCTCTATGTAGCTGGAGTCAAAACTGGCAGAAAACTTTTGCAATTTACTTTTTTTTTTTTTTATCCGAAGAACATTTGAAATATAGAAGAGTTGCAGGGGGTACACATCTTGGATTTTGAACAGAAATAGC